>BEDX01000002.1:1274391-1540846 GCA_002335585.1 Cutaneotrichosporon daszewskae | reverse complement strand
TCGGGAAGAGCTTGCTGAGACGGTTGATGACGTCCTTGGATGCAGGGGGGTCGTTGGCGTCATAATTCGGCCCCGGCTCGTAGCGGCGCGCAATCAAGGGCTGGAAAGCGATGGCGACAACGAGAGACCACAGGATGAACGCGGCGTACCGGCCTAGATTCTTGACGACGTCGACGTACTGCTTCATGTTCGGCGCCACGACGCAGATTGTCTGGCGGTAGAACCAGGGGAAGAGCATAAAGGCAGCCTTGGCGCCCCAGAAGCCGAGCCAGAGGACCGAAAGCCAGATGGACCAGAAGAGCTGCCGTCAGGTCAGCCTGGACGAGGTACTCACGAGTTTGACACGCCAGACGCGCGCATCGGGGGCAGCGGTCACGCCGACGATGCCGGGGATCCACAGGAGAGCGAGTATGGGGACGATGTAGAGGATCCAGCGCACGATGATGCCCTTGTTGATGGCCCAGAGGTAGAGCTTGCTGAACTGGACGTCAGTGGTGCGACACCCCATACGTGTGCCCAAAAGTGTGCTCCCTTCGCCGCACCCCGTTTCACGCACCTTGTTTGTCCCAGCGTCGCCCTCGGCGAAGCGCAGACGCTCATCCTTGGCCTGGGCGGGGTTGTAGTCCTCCCACTCGTTGAGCGCGTCCCAGCTGGCGTTGCGGCGGGGGTTCGTGTTCTTCTCTGGCGTCTGGCTGTCAAAGGAGCTAACGCTCGCGCCAGGCGTAGCGGCCATCTTGGTGCCAGACAACTGCGCAAAGCCGAGTTTGCTCCGTGGGCGCCCGTGCGCCTGGACACCACTCGCCCCCAGACCGTTACCGTAGTCCTTGAGGGGCGGCTGGTTGTACGGATCCTTGAGGGGCACAGTGGTAAAGTCCGAGTCGAGGCGCATGGGGGTGGGCGCATGCTTGCCCAGCGTGCTGGACGGCGAGACGCTCGAGGGGAGATTGGAGGGCGAGGTGGAGGGTGGATAGTGGTGCTGCGCCGACGAGGCGGCGTCGGGCGTCGGCGCGGGCCGCGAAGGCGTGTACGCCTCGAACGCGGCCGATCCTTGGAAGGCCGCTGGCGCCGGCTCTGCGGCTGCGCCTGGAGGGAGCTGGTAGCCTGCCCATCAGCGCTGGCGGAGATTGCACTCACCACCCTCTGGGCTGCCGGCGTTGGACCTCGCGGGCGACTCGCGGGGGAGCAGCGACATGTCGTATGCGTCGCCCTCGTTGCCTTCGCTAGAGTATTGGCTGCTGTCAGCGGGTCCCTTCTAGAACGCACTGTGCCATCGTCTCGCCGTGCCCATGCAAGTCGCGCTGGCCGGATTCTGCGCGCGACGCGTTCTGGGGTCAGCTTGGATCGGATTCTCCGCTCACAGAGGCAAAGTCGCGGACGTGAGGGAGGCGTTCTTCGCCAGACATGCTAGCAGAGCGGGGGACTCGGAGTCGTGAACGTGGATGTGATGGATACAAGGAGCTGAAGATCTGTCGTTTTGAGGATTGCGTTGCGCGTGCCGGGCCGTGGTACCTTTGCGTCGAGACCGGCTCGGGGTGCTAGTACAGGAGGCCTAATAAAGCGAGGAGCAGAGGTAAATGCAGCACTCTCGAGTGAGTGTCAGAGTGAAACAAAGAGGCCAACCGACAGCTGCGTGCTCCCTGGCAACTTTTGCATGACGCACGCAGCTGCGCGCCGAGGGACCCTCGGGTCAAGCCGATTCTCGACTGTACGAGCACCGCAGACAGGGACAGCCCACCCCATTCACCAACCCCATGCCATGCAATACATCGACACAACAACATGGATACACTCAGAGCACCCGCGCAGCCGCCACCGACCCAAGCCACCCAGGCCGCTCAACGGCGCTGCTGAATCGCTCCGTCCCCTGTCGCGGCTCCAGCAGCAGACTCTTGCGATACAGCGCGTCCAGGCTCCCGCTCCCCCGCTCCGCCAGCACGCGCGTCAGGTACACCTGCACCGGGTCGAGCTCCTTGAGGTCGAACGGCATCTGGAAGCGCCGGAACTCGGACGCAATGCGACCCAGTTTGTCAAACTTGACCTGGTTGATGAGCTGGATGTCGGGCGATAACGTGCTCGGCCGCGTGTTGGGGTTGCCGTCGAGCGTAAAGGTAATGCTGTCGTTAGATGCGGAACAAGGGTTCACTCACTCGCTCAGAATGAGGCCCAGGAAGGGGAGACATGGCCCCGTCACCTCGCGCAGGCGAGATCTGTACGCCGCGTGGTTCTTTGTGTGCTCAATGACACTCCGCAGCCGGTCCATCAGGACACGGTACTTGAGCTGCAGCGCGTCCCACGTCTTGGACAGACGCGAGATCGTGCTGCTGTTCAGGCCCGCCATGACAGCCCAGAGCGTGGAAAAGTTGTTGAGCATGAGGCATTTCTGTCGTCAGTCTGATTCCACCAAAACACTCACATCAGCGAGCTTGATATAGAACTTTAGCAGCGCAGCACGGTGCCGCGTGTCTTGCTCGTTGAGGATGCCGTCCGCGACCCAGCCCGTGATCTGGTTGCTGAGCGTGCTGAGCGCCTTGAGCTCGGGTACTTGTTTGTGTCCGGTCATGAGCAGGTCGGCCGGCGCCACCGCCGCGAAGAGCTTGCTCTCCATGATCGTAAGCTGCCGTGCGAGCTCGAGCGTGTCAAAGTCGGTCACTGAAATGTCGGGCTGGGGGTTTCGCTGCAGCTGGCTGTGGAGATTGCGGCTGATGATGGGAGTGGGCACACTGCCAGGGTTGGGTGATGACAGGATGCCACTGATGGTAGACGTTCGGGAACGGTCGAGAGAGCGCTGCGGCTGCATGCCACTGCTGGCAATGCTTGCAGTGTCACCATCCTTCAGCAGCGTCTGGCGCTTGCGCAGTACTTCCAGCAGTCGAGGACCCATGGCGGTCATGGTCGGAGTGATGTTGTCACGGATGAAGGCCTCGAGGCGTTCCAAAATGGCATTGTCCGACTCTGGTCGCCAGTGGTGGTCAAGCCACGTTTTCAGACAGATACACACACGGAAGCGCACAGGGACAAGCTTGCGCTCTACCCACGTTTCCAGCTGCGCAGGGCCCATACCCTGCACAACCGGCGGCGGGGTGAGCTCATACCGCGCTATCAGCGTCTCCAGCACGTCTGCGGGCGTCGTGAAGAGCCGGAAGGTGTACCAGAAGGAATCCAGGAAACTGCGGTCTGGCAGGCCCTCGTGCGGCGTCATCTTCTCGATGAGCACACGCAGCGTGCCGCCGACGAGTGAGCCCTCCGAGTTGAAAGCCACTTCGCGAGGGTCATAGTCGTGGTTGACGACCCAGAACCGCACGTCGCCATCGTGGCTGTCATCGAGTGAAACTGTCGGGCTCTCTCCTGGTGGTGGCGGGCGCGTCGGCGCTGGCCCAGATGGTGGGCGGAAGTTTCGTGCTGCGGCCTGGATGCCTTCTAACTGCGCTTCCATGTGCACGGGCGACGCCGTGAGGTCGCCGTCGAGTGTCGTTTCCGACGCGCTTGTTTTGCCGTTTGCTCCCTGCGTTTGAGACGAGTACGACGTGACCGTCGACGGTCTGGAGACAGTAGATGTTGCGGTCTCGGCAGTATGCTGCTCGCTGCTCGTGTTGTCCAGGTCGCTGGACCGCGTCGGCGAGTGATGAGGGCGACGCTTTCGGCCTGGGGACGAGAAACTTGTCGCGCGATGCCTAGATTCCAGCAGCATGGCCTCGGCAGTCTTGGTCCTGACGGCATCGGCATCAGGCTGCGAAATCGGTCGCGAGCTCCGTCTCGGAGGCAGGCTTTTGGCTGCCAAGAGTGGCTCGTCGTCCGTGCTGGATTCGACAACCTCCTCGTCGTCATCGTCCTCATTGCGTTTCGGCTGCGGGATGCTGGCCTGTACACCATCCTGTTTGAAGCGGGCGTGCAGTTGGCCCAGGCTGGTCGCACGGCGCGTCAGGCTCTGCAGGGATGATGGGCCGTGGATACCAAGACCTATGCCCTGGAACTGGGGACGGCGAGGTGATTGCGCCGCCGACTGAGGACCGCGAATGGTCGAAGAGGACACGTCGGGTGACTCGTAATCTGGCTCAGTTTGGGGCACGCCTCTCCGTACGACCCGCGCACACTCTGAGCCTGCTCGCAAGGTAGTCGTGGTATACCGCAAGAGGTTCGTCTTGGCAGCATCGTACTTTTCTCCGCCACCATCCGTGAACGGCGCATTCGCGACATTCTCGGCACCCTCGACGAGCGCACTCGCTGCCTCCAATAGCTCGTCCTTTGCCGCAATGAGATTGTCCACCTCTCGATGTGGAACGCCAAGTGAGTCCGCTTGGCGCCCGACCTGTTCTGCAATGGAAAGCAGGCTCCGCACGGTATCGACTGCCTCGCGCGTGAGCTCGATAAGGTAGGCGTGACTGGATGGGTGCGAGTCGATGCTATGTGAGTGGATATGGCCGATGAAGCTGGCCACGATGGACAGCAGACTGTCCTCGACCTGGGCGACAGCAGCGTGCACCGAGTAGCCGTTTGCAAACGTCGCTGGTATGGACTGGGAGAGATCGGATGCGATCGAGTCGATGCCTGGCGAGTCCTGGGAGATGTCAACAGAGGTGGTACGCGCGTGCCGCCCATATGACGAGGCGCGTCTCCGCCTATGAGATATCGGGGACGAGCGCCCAGAGCCAGACGATCCCACTGATGGAGAGTTGTCGCTGACTTTGCCTCTCGAATTCGGCATCGGTGGCGGTGGGCTGCTCCCTTGACGCTTTGCCGAGCCTCGCAGGTCGCTCACGCTGGCCCATTTACGAAACGAGTCGTTCGGTTTTGAGGCAGCGGTCTCAGTCGGTCGTAAAGGAAGTCCTGCCTCGACCGCTTCGACCAAAAATCGTCGAAAGAGGTGCATGAGCTCGTCTGTCAGCTGCCAGGTCGAGTTCACCAGCTCGTCGGCCGCGTCTTCCGGCATGTCGTCCACTGCCGCCATGGAGGCGTCGACCATGGGTGACAGACCTGCCAGAAGCGCCTTGCGCCGACTGCCGAGCTGCGGGTACGCCTTGGCTGTCGGTGTATCTCTTCGCAACAGATCTAACCGCACGAGGAACCCGCGGATATTCCTGATAAACGTCGAGACGGCGTCGCGCAACTGGCCCAGTCTGCTCTCTATCATGTACGCCCGAAGGAGTAGATGAGAATGCTTGACCGGCTCCAGAGCCGTCAACCAGGACGCCGGCAGCCCAACAAAGATGTACGCGTCGTCGTAGCCGCTCAAGGATGTGCCCGAGTTGGCTGACGCGTACGAGCCAAAGGACGCCTGCGAGCCGTGCGACAGCATGGAAGCGTGGCGTGAGGTGGTTTCGCGGCTGCGCCTTCGCTGAGGGGTCAGAACATTCCATGCACGCACGCACCTCGTTCCAATCTGCGTCGCGCACATAGTTGCTCGGGAACCAGCCGCGTCGTGGCGGCTCGGATTCGATTTCGCCGTCCCACCAGCCTGTAGGATCGCGGTTGTGGACGCGGATGATCTCGCCCTCGCGAAAGGCAAGGTACATGTCCTGCGACAGCCCCGGCGCAGCCTTCATTATGCTGGCGTCAAAGTTGTGGATGGCCTGGACGTGTTCTGCCGTGTGCACGCTGTAGTGTCGTGCGGGGGAAGGGGGAGTGCGGGGGTTGCTATTGCGACCTGAGCGATAGCCTGCCACGCTCGATGCAGACGTACGCGTGCCAGCCGTAGACGCGCCTGCAGAGGCATGGTACGCGGTAGTATCGTCTGCGTAGCTCACACTCGTGGACGAGCTACCGCGACGAGGCGCATCGGTGGGCCGTCGGGCACTCGAGCTCGCGGCGGCACTGGTGCTCGCGTATCCGGTGTGCCGGCTGCTGGAGGACGCGCTAGAGGCAGGCTGCGAGTGCTCCCTGCTTTGATAGTACTGCTGGTGGTACTGAGCAGCGCCGTCCCTCGCCGCTGGACCTGCCGCGGCGCCCGCGCCCGCGGCTGCAAGCACGCGCGCCGTAGCGTGGCCGTGCTGCATCGCGGGGTGGGTCGAGAGCTGGTACGTGCGAGCTGGGTTCGACGTGCGCGCGCGCGAGGTGGAGAAGAGTGAGATGGACGATGGGGGATGAGTGTCGAGCACGGCCTTGCTTGCAGTGTGTCCCTCCAGAGGTCGGCCCTGGCGCGGCGGTAGCAGACCAGGGAGATGTCAGGGATACCGAGGTTACCGGGAACGGGCTCTCTGTAACGTCTCTCGTCCTCCTCGTTGATGTCGATGGCGGCGAGCAGCGTTTAACGCACGCAATGTGCGTCTAATACATGGCGCTGGAATCCCTCGACCCGCCCGACTCGGTCCCCATCTTGTCCCACCTTGGCCGCGTCTTTCCCGTCGTCTCGGGATTACATCTGTCCCGCTTCCCTACTTGATCACGCTCCAACTGTTACTACCTCTTCGTGCTCCCCAGCATCCCAAGGGACGGAATGGGACGGATATTACCCCCGGGCAGAATACAATGGAATGCATTCCAGCGCACGACCCCTGTCGAGCACGGTCGTGGGCGGGCAATGGCATCAAGTACGCGCCGGCGACCGACCTCTTCCATGCTTCTTTCGTTCGCCTCAAACTAAGACATCACTTTGGCTCTGGTGGCGGCCACATTCGCACCACATGTCGCCAGTAAGATCTTCGCGTCGCGTACTTGCAACGTCGCAATCCGATCCGGTCCTGCCTTACCTGTCGTAGCCGCCGTCCGCAGGTACAGAATCAAGGAACTAGGCGACGTTCCTGCGCAGTGGTTGGAGTCGCGGGCCGAGCTTGTTGTTGGATGGGACCCAGAAGAGATGGCGCGGAGCGGATATCGTCGTGCGTGTAGTCGAGCGACGCCAGAAGCCCCGCTGCAGGCTGCGCTCGCCTGGTGGGTATTCTATCGAGTACTGGACGCGTAGAACGATTTTGATCAGTTACAGAGGACTGCGAGCGAGAGGACCCTCGTGTCACTGCTCGCGTCACTATGCCGTTGCAAGCAGTCTGGCTAGCCACCAAAGTACTGGAAGCAGCCGAGCGAGCCCCGAAATGATCACCCTCGGGGTTGGCCCTGGTCGCGTGACCACCACGTTGGACCATGGGCCACAGCTGAACGTTGAACACTCTTGCTGTGAAACTATTTACACCCACACGGCATGCTGCTCAGTAACGGCTCAGTAACGCACTCTCTTAAACTGCGCATGCAGATACAGCGTACATGACGCTGACGCCATGACCGGATGCACCTAGCACCTCCCGATCCACCGCGTGACATCGACTCCCACATCGTACAAGAACGCCAGTCGGGGTAGGCAAGCTGACATCGCCTCGGTCAGAGAGCTAGCGGCAGCAGTTGAACCGAACTGCCAGGCGCGTGGCCCGCCACTTGCTCGGAGATGGACGCGAGAGGGCGACTCCGACAATGTCGGGATGGAGCGTTGTGGACTTCCAAGCCACTCAAGCTCACATTGAATGGCTTCGAGACTAAGCACAAACGAACTCTCAGGGATAGAGGCGAACGGTGGCCAGCACATACCGCATACTGAGTTTGGCTGATCATTGCTGATCACACCCTGGAGAATCAATAGGCGGGAGAAACCAATTCGTACCTCTCTGACGATCTTCAATCGAGAACGAATACCCAGACACGGGGACGCAGCGAAAATTGGTGCCAGCAGGATTTCCAACGCTCACTCGCGGAATACTTTCTCGAGAAGGATTCTCGTGACGGATTCGAACGTGCGGCGTGAAGCGTCCAACGGACGCAGCTTGCCAAGTCGGCCATATCTCGACAACTTCCTCTCGGTCCCCTTGTCCTCAAGTTCGCCTGCAGAGTCGGGCAAGCTCTGAGGACGGGTTGAATCCATCACTTCAGGCGGTCAGAAGAGCGCTGAGGGACTCTTGCAGAACTGAGATCCTCGCTACCGCCGCCGTCTTGGCTACACGGTTTCGGCTTTCTGCCTCGCTGCGCTGCTCCAGTTCTAGCTTCTGTCATGTCAATGTTGGACCGCATACACCCACCTTCGCAGCAGCCGTGATGAGGTCAGACCGTACCCCAGTAAACCGACCGGCCGGGGATCTCCAAGCCTCGAGTGGATAGACTTTTGTTGGTAACTGCTGCATGTTTCGGCGCCTGCAGTTGTCTTGACAAAGGCTATCAACGCTCCCTCCCAGTGCTATCTGCTCCAGATTTATATGCGCTGTCCTCAACGACAGTGCTTTTGGAAGGGAGCTCGAAAGATGTTAGTGGTGTTGGTGTACTGTTATACATCGTGGCGATTGGTCGCTGGCTGCGTTTGTAGCGCAAAGTCGGGCGGTTATGATAGGATCATCCGCGAAGATGCCTGACATGACCCACGAACAGCTTGCTCTCCCTTACAGTAGGCATCACCCGCGAGACGAGGAGCGGTATTGCCCAGCGACCTGGAGCAAAAAGGCAACATCAGTAGAAGGTGCACTGGCAAAAGTCCTGCCAGCATGCACCTCCGTCTCGCTTCAGAGTAAACCAGTCCCGTGTCGCCCAATACAGTCATCCTCCTTTGCTGGACCAAACCTCTCACCAGTCCAGCCATTTCCAGACATTCGAGGATTTAACTGCATTAAACTTCTTTTCCCCCAATTTTATAAACGCCAAACTATCCTTTACTGAAGAAACGTCTACGCTCTAACACCATTGTCCATGCTGCACGCCTTACGGCTTGTACTCGCAGGTCTTGTTGTGGTCCTTGCCGAGGGACAGGGCCTCGGCGACGCGGAAGGCAAGGTCGACCGAATTCATGACGCCGCGGAAGAGCTCGTGGCCAGGGCCCCAGGCGTAGACTGGGACATCTGGACGTCAGCATGCGTTTTAGAACTGAACGGCACCTGTCAAGGAATGCACTCCCTGCCCTTCACTTCCAGCGAGGTTTCCAGTCATCTGGAAGCCATCGGGACTGTCATCGGGGTTGAAGAAGTATCCGTCGCCCTTGGCCTTGTCCTTGACGGCAGGGATGCGCTCGTGGTGCTCCTTGGTCTGGAAGTCCTCACGCTTGTCGGGGAACGCAGCCCAGCCGTGGGCAAGCGTGTAGCGGGGGTCCCAGGTAACGGGGAAGCCGGGGCCCTGGGGCGAGTCAAAGGTGGAGTGGTTGGTCGGGCTGACACCCTCGGGGACAACGTACGCCGACAGACCCGAGTTCAGGTACGTGCCGATAGCGTTGCGCTTCTTGCGGTCGTCCTTCTGCGCCTTCATGTACTTGGTGTCGGACGAGCCAAAAACGTCAAAGCCGTGGCCGTGGTCGGCCGTGACAACAACGAGCGTGTTCTCGAGCTCGCCAATCTTCTCAAGGTGCTCGAGGGTCGCGCGGAGCGTGTCGTCGAGCTCGAGCAGGTCACCGAGCGCACGGGGAATGTCCTGCACGTGCATCTCCTTGTCAATGCTTCCAGTCAGCGCCGCTTATATGCAATCTCACAGGGCAGCCTCGGACATGAGCGTCCAGCCGGTGCCACGAGCCTTTGCGCGGGTGGAGAGAATGTCAATGGCCTTGAGGGTCATCTCCTTGAGGCCCGGCTGGTCGTGGGCACCCTCGGTGCCGTCGGGCTGGATGGCAAAGTCGAGCGCCTTGGGGTAGACGTTCTGGTCGAGCCAGGTGGAAATGTTGCCGCGGGTGAAGATGCCGAGCGCACGGTCGTTGTTGTTGAACGCGTTGAGCGCGGTCTTGGTGTGGCCGACCTGGTAGCCGTGCTTGCCCCAGCGCTCAAACTGGCTGACGTTGCCGTTGCCGGGGCCGGCAAGGAAGTTCTCGGCACCACCGCCAAAGAGAACGTCAATGCCCTGCCAGGGGTACCAGGTGTGGTTGCTGGTGACGCCGGTGAGGTACTGCTCGATGATGGCAGTGTACTGCGAGCGCTGCGAGGTGTGGGTGCAGACGGCAGCGGGGGTGGCATCGGCGATGTAGGCCTTGGAGACGGCACCGACCTGGCCACCAGTGGTGCGGCGGAACATCTCAAAGACAGTCTCAACCTTGGCATTGTCAAAGGGCTTGCCGGTCGAGTCAGTGTAGGCGTTGAGACCGTTGACGGTCATCTTCTTGCCGGTGAAGAGGGCAGTAGCCGAGTTGGCCGAGTCGGTGATGAAGCTGTCGAGCGAGTGGGTCATCTGCGAGCCGTACGCAGGAGCCTCGTCCATCTTCATGCCGGACTGGTAGCGGCCGTTGACCATCTTGTGAGCAAGAAGACGGGCGGCAGAGATCATGGAGGTGGCCATGCCGTCACCGACGAAGAAGATGAGGTTCTTGGCCTTCTGGCAGTCGGGGATGGGGAGGACCTCCCAGCAGGCGGTGGTGGTCTGGCCGTCGTTAAAGGTCAGGATGGCCTTGTACTTGCCGGGCTTGTGGAGCTGGACATTGCGGTAGCTCTTGGAGATGGCGTTGACGGGAGTGGGCGCCTTGGCATCCTCGGCAAACAGGTCCTCAAAGTAGGTAAAGTTGTAGGACACGGCTGTTGTTAGATGGAACTCTTTCCAGTGGCATACGCTTGGGCTCCTCGACACCAAAGAACTGGGCGGCGTCGACGGGCTCGCCGCCCTCGCCGCTGATCTTGAGCGAGAACTTGTCGTTGACCTTGCCGCCGTTGTAGGCCTCGGAGCCGTTGACGGGGGCCTGGACCTCGATACGGATGTCAAAAGTCTGGCCGGCGATAAAGTCGACCTGGTCAGGAGGGAACACACAGCCGAGCGTGGGGCAGGAGGCAGTGCGACGGAAGGTCTGGGCGGCCGCGCTGCCTGCCGCAAGGGCGGCAGTGAGAAGCTGGAGAGCGACCATGTTTTTTGCAGGCTGGGGTGAGAGTGAGTAGCTTCTTCGGTATTTAGCTGTGAGCGATGTTTGGGGCATGCGTCATGCATGACGCAGGGAGGAGGTGCGGTGCAGGCGGCTTCGTTGAGAGGTTGGTGGATGGACGGTGATGAACGTGGGCTAGAATGTTGTGGTGAGATGGGCCTCTTTTCGTTCTGGTGGCGCCCGGCCAGAGGTGGGCATGCAGCTAGCGCTGGCAGCACACTGGCATCATGCCTGCGTCAAGGCCCAGGGGAGGCTAGAACCAGAGGGAGAGGGCACAGGAGCAGTACTCTTGCAATCACAACACCAGGGAGCAGTGACTCGGCGGGTCACCACTGACAGACCAGGGCGGACGAAGACAGGGCGAGGCACACCGAGGTGCAGTAGTGAATAGCGGGTACTCGCCGACAGGACGATTAGGACATGTCGGACGAAGCAAGAGTCCGATACACGGTCCAGGCAGCACCGAGCACACACGTGTCGGAAGTGTGCGCGGCATGCTTGTGGCGCCAACATGGCAGCGTCAGGGTGCTAATCGGTCCGTGGTTGCCAAGAAGGCGAGAATAACGCACGTTTGAGCGGGGGCCAATGGGGTGAACTGCGGGGTTGGAGCAGGGTGAGCGAGGTGAATGTGGGTGAGACGAGGGCAAGAGCAGAGCAAACGATGTGTGGCACTAGAGTGATGCGCAGGTCCCAACTGTGAATGCGACGCATTCCACCATGCACATTGGGTCGATCGCCGCCGAGTGGTGTCGTGAGACCAATGCTAAAATTCTTCTAGACGCTCCCACCCCCCCCCCCCCCCCCCCCCCCCCCCCCCCCCCCCCCCCCCCCCCCCCCCCCCCCCCCCCCCCCCCCCGCGTGCGGCGCCGACAACCTCTCGGCGTACCCAGCGCTGACCCGGAGATTGCACGCGCCGAGGACAGTGTCCGAGTTTCCCGGTGTCGTGCAGAGAGAGAGCGCACGAGGGGGGACGGACCAACCGCTGGCCAAAAGGGGAATGCCAAGCCAAGGACTGTGACCGAAGTGGATCCAGCCTGGCACAAAGTCGAAAATGGCCCCAGGCACGGGCATCCCTGCCAAGCACTCGCGTCCAGAAACGTGTGTGGCGGTCGAACGAGGCGGACCAACTGTCGCGGTTGCTTGCTGCACGTTTCTAACACCAAGCACCACACGGTGGCCATCCTGCCCGGCCAGCTTGGCGGCTCTCCCTCCTCTCTATCACCTGACGGAAAAGCTGCCCTCTCACCCCCCACACGCTTTAAAGCTCACAACTCACTTTTCCATCTCACCATCCCACTTTTCTCTCACCTCGGGTCAACCACATCATCGACACTCCTTCAAGATGCCGATTATGCACCAGTACGACTACATCTTTGCGATCGGCTTGCTGTTCGCGTTCCTGGATGCGTGAGTTCTTGCCGCACAACTCGACTGACAATCCAGTTACAACATTGGTGCCAACGATGTGGCAAAGTGAGTAGACAACGAGTGGTGGTGGCGAGCACAGCTGGAGCATGAACGGCGGGTCTCTGGTCGTGTGAGACTCTCACACGACCGCCCCACATGCTAGCCAGATCCGCAGTCACCCCGCTCTAGCACTAGCCTGGAACATTAATTGACCTCAGCTCGTTCGCATCCTCGGTCGCGTCCCGATCCCTCACCCTCCGCCAGGCATGCATGCTCGCAGCTCTTTGCGAGTTCCTAGGCGCAGTGCTCGTCGGTGCAAAGGTCTCGGGCACCATCAAGAACGGTATCATCTCCCTCTCCGTCTTCCGCGCCGACCCCGGCGTTCAGATGCTCGCCTTTACCTGCGCCCTCGCCGCCTCGGCCACCTGGCTCATGATTGCTACCCGCAACTCGTGGCCCGTCTCCACCACCTACTCCATTGTCTCCGCTCTTGCCGGTGTCGGTGTTGCCCTTGACGGCCCCAAGGCCGTCCAGTGGGGCTGGAACGGCGGCAAGGGTCTCGCCACCATCTTTGCCGGCTTTGGTATCGCCCCCGCCATTGCTGCTGGTTTCGGCGCCATTGTCTACCTCATCACCAAGTACGCCGTCCTCACCCGCAAGGACTCTGTCCGCGCCGCCCTCATCATGGCCCCCTTCTACTTCTTCACCGTCACTGCGGTCCTCACCATGTCCATTGTGTACAAGGGTGCCCCGTCGCTCAAGCTCAACAAGCTGAGCCAGACCACCGTCGCCCTGGCCATTGTCCTCACCGCCCTCGTCGTTGCCATCCTCTCGGTCGTCTTCTGGCTCCCGTACGTCTACGCCAAGGTCGTTCGCAAGGACTACACCATCCGCTGGTACCACTTCTTCTTCGGCCCGCTCCTCTGGCGCCGTGCCACTCCCCCCGAGCTCCCCGGCGCCAAGGAGGCCGTCCCCGACTACCGTGTTATCCGTGACGAGCCCGTCCACGGTGCCCCCAACACCGGCGTTGCTTCGCACGCCGACCTCGAGACCAACAACGGCACCCAGTACGACGGCTCGCTCGAGGGCAAGGAGGTCGACGTTGACGGCCACGCTCCCCACCACACCCAGCGCGCTGCCGCTCCCCTCGCCGAGGTCGAGAAGGAGGACCCCCACCCGATCGAGGGCTCGTGGGCCAAGCCCTCCAACCTCTGGATCATCCTCCGCTACAAGCTTGTCGGTGCCCTCACCCACGGTATCAACTACGACGTCCACGGCGCTCAGGCCGGCAAGGGCACCGCCGAGGAGCAGCGCATGCGCCACATCCACGAGCAGGCTACCCAGTACGGCAACGAGACCGAGCACATGTACTCGTTCCTCCAGGTCCTCACTGCCGCCACCAACTCGTTCGCCCACGGCTCCAACGACACGGCCAACGCCGTCGGCCCCCTTGCCGCCATCTACTACTGCTGGTCCAACGGCAAGGTCACCCCCAAGGACACCCCCACCCCCACCTGGATTCTCGCTGTCGGCGGTATCTGGCTCGTCATCGGTCTCGCCACCTACGGTTACAACATTATGCGCGCTCTTGGTAACCGTCTTACCCTCATGTCCCCGTCGCGTGGTTTCTCCATGGAGCTCGGTTCGTCCATCACTGTCCTCCTCGCGTCGCAGTACGGTATCCCCGTCTCGACCACCATGTGCATCACCGGTGCCACTGCCGGTGTCGGTCTCGTGTCCGGTGGCCCCAAGGCTGTCAACTGGCGCGCGTTCGGCTGGATCTTCCTCGGCTGGGTCCTCACCGTCCCCGTCGCCGGCACTGCCGCCGGCTGCCTCATGGGCCTCTTCATCAACGCCCCGCACTGGTCGAAGTAGGCGTCGTTATATATACACTTGGGATTAATAGGCTTTATGAAGCCGGTATAGACTGTCTTAGAGGAGGATGCATGACCTCATATATGTTTGGGTGGAGGTGCGGAATGTCATGTGCCACAGTGAGGAGCCACGAGCAAGCGAGTGGCTCTGATGGCGCTATCGTCTGCTCACCCCAATACGCTCCTCACCCCCACTACACTCCCCTCATCGCCGCCCCCCATGCCAGAAGACCACATCTACTCGACGCGCGAGGGCCAGGACCTGACGCTGCGGATCTACGCCGCCCCGCGCCCAGCCCACGCGCACCTGCATCTAGGTCTCTCGCCGAGCTTCCCGCCCAGTCCATTCTCGGTGTCGCCGGGCTCGAGCGCCCGGGGATCAGGGCGCGCGACGCCAGCAGAGGACGACGATGAGGAGAGCACACCCGCCGGCGTCGATGCCGCGGATGAGGCCCAAGGTGGAGTGGGCCGTGGCGCAGCCTTCGGCGGCGAGCCGCACTTCAGCACAAAGACGAAGCACACCAAAGGCCTGCCGTGGGCACTGTACATCTCGCCGACGCCGCCGTCCATCTCGTCCGCCTCGGCCTCGGCGCCGAGCTCGCCGACCTCGATGACGGCCTCCCTCTCCTCGCTCCAATCCCGCAAGAGCCTCGCGCCACCTACGCCGCCGAGCTGGCTGCTGTCCGCCGTCGCGGCGCACGGCATCCCGCTCATCTCGGCAGCCTACACGCCCGGGCACGCGATGGAGGACGCCGAGGCCGCGGCCGAGTGGTGTTTTGCCAACCTGTCCGCCATCGGCGTCGAGCCCGCCAGGAGTATTGTCGTTGGCGGCGCACTGGCTGCCGACCTCATTACGGAGATCAAGGGCAAGGTGCTCGTTGTGGTCGACTCAAAGGGCGTCGGCGGCGTTACTCAGCCGTGTGTCGTACTGAGGGCTGGCCGGAGGAGGGGGAGTAATGTCGGCCATTTGGAGATTGGGCTGGATGAGGACGGAGGCCTTCCTGATGGGGATGTTGAGGGGCTGGGACTGTTTGTCGAAGAGCATTGTTGGTAGCAGATTACAGAAGGAACAGAATCATGGTAGAACAAGCATGCAGTTCAGAAGTCGTCCGGGCATAACACTCTCCGCGTCCCATACTAGGGCTTCTTTCGCTTCACGATGGTGTATGCCGATGTCAAGGCTAGTGCGATGTGTGTCAGACAAGCACGATACTGCAGAGTGCCGGGAGTCAGTGTACGAGGGGCTCGTAGCAAACAGGCCACCAACTAAGACTTGTCACGAGACTATGCATCTTTTCCCGTTCCTCGAGATACGCCCCGATTACTTCTCCTTTATGTTGTCGACCTTCTTCTGCTGCTCGTCGACGGCGGCCTGGGCCTGCTTGAGCTTCTCGCGCGCGAGCTTGAGAGCCTCCTCCTCCTTCTGGCGGATGTACTGGCCCTCCTTGGCCTGCTCGCGCTCCCTGGCTGTCAGTACGAACAAGTCATGCAGTGACGAGGGGGCAGGAGGTGGGCTACAGTGCGTGCTTGGTGCTTGGCCTTGATCGGTCCACGCTTTGAGTGAAGCCGCCGAGCTGGCGCAGGCAGCAGACTACCACCCACCCCCCTACTCCGCCTCTCGCTAGAGCCATACTCACTGCCAGCCAGCAGAGCGGGCGGTCGCGCCCGAGGTGTCACCGGGGGCGTAGCCGCGGACCATCGTGGGCTGTTGCATTGTCAAGTGTTGGTGTGGGTGAGGTGTCGGTGTTCGTTCGTTGTGGTTTAAAGATCGACAAGAAAGTAAACGAAAGCGTCGACGTGCAGAGTGCGGTGGCAAGAATCGCAGCGTCAGCAACGGCAACGGCAACGGCATGACGAGTCTTCGGCAGCTTCGGCTTGTCTCCTCCTCTCCGCTCAATCTTCCCCGACGCTCCCTCCTTTCGCCTCCTCCTCCCCTCCTTTGCACTTTTTCGCCTACAGTTCATCTCGACTTACAGCGACGCGGAGGACAGAGACGCGGTTGGCGGCGATGCGGAGAGACATTGTGGTGGTGGTGGTGAGAGAAGGAGAGGCGAATGGGAACGAGGTATGACGGGGCAGTTCGGCAAAGACACGGAAGCAGATGGCGTCACAGGCCGAGGATTAGCGGAAGCAATTTTGTCTGTTGTGCGGAATATGAAGCTGCAGGATTGGGTGAGATGGGGGCGAGATGCATGGTGTACAAGAGGGTCGTTCTAATGGTGGGAGGAATATTAGTCGTGGTCGAGATATGCGCGCACGGCCAACGCACAGACTGCAATGTACTCTAGCTCGCGGCACTGACCGACTCCATCGTCTGCTGTCAGTTCCACAAAGCGCCACTAACTCACAAAAGGCGAAGCCACAGGCCCGTCCAGGATATCCAGCTCCTCCTCCGTGAATCCGAGATGCGCCACGATCCACATCCGAACCGGGACGAGGAGCATGATGATGATCGGAAAGCCAATAGCCGCGATGGTCTGGGTGATGGCAAATGTGGCGCCAAATCCGATCAACTCGACGAGCGTGAAGATGATGATCCGAGATTTCCTCACGCGGTTCAGAGAATCCGTCGGCGACCGCGCGCGCGGGTCCCGGATGAGATAGAGCATCTTCTCCGTCACGCCCGAGGTCAGCAGCGCGTCCGTGCCCATGTACCAGAACAGGCCGGCCATGACGCCTTTCGGGATCAGGCCGAGGACGTGCTCGAACGGCTTTGTCATGAGGACGAGACATAGAGCACCCTGCGCGAGGTTCGAGACGCGCTGCTCGACCACGGCGACAGGGACTTCCCGGTCGTTCTTGCGCTCTTCGGCTATTTGACGGCGGCGATCATGCACGTCGCGCGCCGTCTGGGAAGCGCGGGATATGCGTCGAGAGAGATTAGACTCGCCCGACAGAGCCCGCGGCCTGCGTTTGCCTTTCTCACTCTCGCTCAGCTCGCGGGACAAGGTGCGTGGACGCGTCGAGGGGAGACTCTCGCCATCGACATCGGACAGCGCGTGCTCGTCTTCGCCCTCATAGCCCATCACAACCAGGGAGGCAGTGTGCAGCGGCGCCTGGGGAATCAGGCCGTTGGGGGCAGGAATGCCGAGCAGGCCGGCGATGAATGTCGTGATGCCCAGCAGGAAGAAGTCCCAGTGGAAGGCTGCTGGCTTGCGCAGCGGGAACTCGGAGCCTTGGGCAATCAGCGCCTGAGATCAGCTTCCGCAGCCACCATAACTGACAGAGACGTTGGCGTCAAAGTAGAACAGGATAAACAGCACAATGCCGAACGGGAAAGCCATGCCAACATATTTGCCAGGCAGGTTCCAGAAACGGACCAACCATTCGCGATTGCCAGCCGGCTGGAAGGAGCTGTTAGTCGTCGGCAGCGTCATGGACTCTTCGAGGACATATCTGGCGTAAGCTCAGGCGTAATCGGCGAGCCCACGGGTCGAAACGTCCCCAGTACGCCATTCCAGTACAAGCAACGATGGCAATAGGCATGCCATAGTCCGCGCAGAAGCGGCGGAAATGCTTGTTCACGTATCCTGAACGCGCCACTGCGTTAAAGTAATGCGGGATGATCAAGGTGAGAATGGCGAGGCTGCTGTCAGGCCCGTGAAAGGGCGGTTGGCTCACAGAATGCCCAAGAAAGCGGCAGGTGCTGTAGACTGATGGAATTGCCGAGTGACCACCTGAATGCCGTATTGGACGTAGACAGCTGCGACGTAGAAGCCAAACGTGTCGCACGAGAAACGCGTCACATACTTGAGACCCTTGACGGCTGGGGTCAGCGAGCCCCTCGCCCGCACGCACTGTTTAGAACCGCAGCGACCCAGTGGAGGATGGCGGCCCAGAGGTACACCCATCCCATGAAGTGCAGGTAGTCAAAGTCTGTTCGCCCCTTGAAGATGTTGAAGATGGTCTTGTTGAACACCGTGATAGGGCCAGTTACGCCAGAGATGAGGAGAGGCTGGCCGCCGAGAACAGACGCGACAAACGCAGCCATGAACTGGCGAGGTTAGCGGAGGAGACCTCGATACACACTGAAGCCAGCAGCACCTCCTGTACGCCGTACAGGTTCGTCGCCTCGATGAGGTCGAGCGAGAACGCGAGACCTGGAAGCACCTGTTGTCAGCCCGCACGACATGTCCCCGTACATTGGCGAAGAAGACAAACTGGTGTCAGCTGGAACAATAACAACAAAGGACATACCAGAGTCGACGGCACCACGCGATAGTTCCACGCATCGTACCAGTCAGATAGATACCAAGGCAGACGCCGCTTGATATCCCTGTACATGCCCGCGCCCGGCGTCCAGCTGCTAGACGCTACGGCTTGTCGAGCAGTCTTCGTCCTCCCTGGCGACACATCTTCGTCTCGCCTCGAAATTGTAGGATGCAAAAGCGTGAGGGGCGGCTCTGGCGGGTTCGCTGGCCGCTCATGTCGCGGTGGGGGCGAGTATGGTGGTCGCTCGCCAGGCGGACCGCTGCGGGAGGTGGATATCCGTCTCAACCTCGTTGGCGAGTGGCTCGGGTTCCGCGACAGCGTCGGCGAGAGCGACAAATTGCGCTCCAACTTAGGAGATGTGGACGTCTGGCGCTGCATGGCGATGCACACTCATTGAGTGGATGATGAAGAGACACAAAAGTGGTCGCCGCAGAGCCCCACTCAAAGGCCCGCATCTCGGAGTTGCATCTCGGCTGTTGCAATCGCTCTCATGACCTGGTACGACACCTTGACTTCCACCCCCGCTCTCGTCGCCGGTGCTCTCGGCGTCTCGGCCCTTCTCTACGCTCGCTCCGCTGCCCAGCAGCCCACTCCTGCCCCTGTGCCCGCAAAGCCCGCCGAGGCCAAGTCTGACAACCCAGTGGGTATCATTGGCTCGGCGATGACGTCCGACCTGGCGATGCCGCGACGCCGAGCAGATGGGGATACCCATCATCGCTCGAGCTACGGCACTTGAGTCTTTGCTCTCTCTGACTCCAGATGGGCATCATGTCGGCCCCAGCGGCCAACCTCGATCCGCCAAAGGTAATTGCCGGGCACGGCAGTTCTGACCCCAGGATGACCCCATTCCCGTCGCCGAGCTCGCAAAGTACAACGGCTCCGACCCGTCCAAGCCTATCTACGTCGCGATCAAGGGCCGTGTGTTTGACGTCTCCAACAAGAAGGAGATGTACGGCCCAGGCGCTGGCTACAATGTGTTCGCCGGCAAGGACGCCAGCCGCGGTCTCGGCATGAGCTCACTTGACCCGAACGACGCCGTCGCGGACTACTCCACGCTCAACGAGGCGCAGCGCAAGACGCTGGACCAGTGGGAGGGCTTCTTTGCCAAGGTATGTCAAATGGTGCAAGTTGCGACTGCACTGGAAGAAAGCTGTTATATGTCGTATATCATGACTGACCATAGCGCTACAATGTTGTCGGCCGCGTTGTCCCATGAGGATCGAGCTGGATGCATAGTATAACGCCCGAACGTTGTGCGAATGCTTTGCACCATGTACCACCTGGGATGCAGCCACTTACTACGCGCTTCGACTTCTGATTTATTGCCACACCTGACTGGTTCCACGGCGTGCGCTGCCCACAGCTCCAGATAGCCTCCATAGAATGACCCCTACTCCGACAAGCCAGAGGTGTCCTTATCTACAGTGCGATTCCGCCATGCTGATCCCGCCCTCCCTTCAACTACCGTGCCCTCGCGGCCGCAGAGACGGCCTCGCCGGGGACATTGTAGGCAAATGAAAAGGTATCCGCCCTCTCCCTGCCGTCTTTCTCCCTCCTTTCCTGTGGCGCATCTCCTTCTCTCTCTTCTTGCTCCTCTCGTCTCCTTGCGCGATTCGGCGAAGGCGAAGCGCGCGGCTTCCTTGGACTGGCCGGCGGGCTCGGGCCCGGCGTCGGACGAGGACTCACCCCCAGGCCCCTGGGGACCGGGCTGGAAGCGCGCGGGCTCGGCGCACCGCTCGCCCGTCTCCCACCACCACGCCACCACGGGCGACTTAGTCGCGCCTCCTCCCGTTGCCGCTCCTCGCGCCTGCGCTCAAAGGCCGCGCGGTACCGCTTGTAGCCTTCTTCAAAGTGCGGGTCGACTCTGGATGAGAAGATCAGCTCTCCTCTGGGATTTGTGGATGGAGGGATCTGCGCCATGACCGTGTGCGACTGCCCGGACGAGTGGGAGACACGCCGCACGCTTGGGATGCGCGACTTTGGACCTGCCGTCGATTTGAAGACCTGCGGTTGCGACAGGCTGGGTGCCAACGGGCCGGGCAGCGGGAGATAGGACAGCAGCGTACGCCAGGTCGTCGGTGGACGGCGGACATTGAGGTACATGTTGAGTGGGCGGAGGGCTTTGTTCGAGTGGTTGATGTAGCTGGTGTTAGAGGGTACCTTGGGGCTTTCCCAACTAGATCTCGCCTACTCACCTGTACGCATACCTGATCTTCTCTTCGTGCATCCCTGATGCGAAGAAGAGGAAGAGTGTGATGAATACAACTGCAACGAGAGCCTGCAAGCCGCGAAGGAGGACAATGTTCTGCCGTCAGCCGGCGGGCCTCCAGCTTGAAGCAGCCACGGGCCTCGACACCTACATCTGGCGGTCGCGTAAGCAGTCGGTAGGCGCCGACGGCAAATGCGATAACGAAACTCCAGAGAAAGACTGCTGTCAGCATCTTGAGCAAGTGCCGGGGGTGGGCTAGTTGAGCATCACCACCTGGCCTAGGGCAGACTATGCTCGAGGCCCTCAGCGAGCTTGGGTAGGCGCGGCTAGAGCACTCGTATGGTTGACTGTGGGAAAGAGAACCAGCCAAGCCTGTCGAGGCTCGACGAGCCCTGCTGCCGAGCCGACGCCCACTGGGCCTGCACGATGCCTTGCGGGTATCGCTGGCACTCGCGTACTCACTCCTATACCTTCTCCTCCGCCTTCGCAGCATTTCAGCGTTCATCTTGAGCCGCTCCTCGAACAAGAGAAGGTCGCGGTACGTGCTCGTGTCGCTTGGCGGGTGGAAGGGGGTGCTGGCATTTGGGCGGCGAACCGGCGTCGACGGGCGGCCGATACCAAGGCCCGAAGCCGAGGGCGGTGTTGGTGGACGCGGAGGCATCCTCCCTTCTCTTCTGGGCTGAGGAGAGGGAGGGTGGTGTGCTGGTTGTTGACGAGTTGCACAGTGGGGTGGCTCGATGTTGTGGAGTTGGGGAGGTGGAGGTCCCCTGCGCCGTCGCTTTGGTGGCGGGGGGTTATTTCCGTAGCCGAAGTCGACTGGCGTGGCACTCAGCTGCAGGAGGCTCAGCATGATGCGTGAGAGAACGCTCGAGAAGTAAGAAACAGCACTACAAGCAGCGCTCAACTGATCACCTCGCTGCATTTCTCTTCATTCTCTAATTCTAAGCAACTACCACCTCCCAGTCCTCCGTCACCCCGACGCCGGGGTTTTTGATTGTGATGACACCAGCGACAGCGCCACCCTTGCCCTTGGCGCCCTTGATGTACTCCCACTGCACCTCCTGCCCCTTGACAGTGACAGACTTGGGCTGGTCGACGCCGACGATCTTGACGCGCTCAATCTTGACGTGGGCGACCTTCTTCGCCCAAGGGTTCTTGACGTCGTATCCGTCGTATGCGGCCGAGCGAAGAGTACCGCCCTTGCCCTTCTTCTCGAAGGTGAAATGGCGGTGGATGTACTCGCCCTTCTGGAAGGCGTATGTCTCGCCGTCGTCGAGGTACAGCTGTCCACTCGCCTGGCCCGTGCGGGAAGGGGCGACGGTGAGCGTGAACGGGTCCTGCCACATCAGGCTGGATGTGCGCCTCACCCGCTCGCGGGTGGGAACGATAGACCCGCCGCGCAAGAGGAGGGGGAACTTGTCCAGCGGCGTCGCGATAGTGACGTTCCGGCCCTTCGTGCCGGTGTAGACGCGGTTGTTGAACCAGTCATAGTACGGCTCGTTGCCAGCCAGGTACACGCTTGTCTCCGTTGCGCCCTCCTTTGTGACTGGCTTGAAAAGCAAACCGCTGTCGCCGACGTGATACTGATCGTCCACAGCCCACCCAGCCTCGTCCTCGGGGAAGAGCGCATAGTGCGGCCAGATGACAGGGTGGCCCTTAGTCGCACTGGCGCGGAAGGCATTGTACCAGACAGGAAGCATCTGGTACCGCAGCCGCAGCGAGTCACGGAGGTATCCCTTGATCGGTTCGTCGAAGAGGTACGGCTCCCGGCGCTTGGTGTCGATGTGGGCGTGCGCGCGGAAGAAGGGCATAAATGCCCCTGCCTGGTACCAACGCACGAGGATCTCGTGTGATGGGTTGCCAAAGAACCCGCCGACATCTGCGCCGACAAACGAGATGCCCGCAATGCTGTTCGACAGGAACATTGCAGTCTCGCCAGCGAAGTGGTCCCAGGTGCCCATGTTGTCGCCCGTCCAGACCGCGCCGAATCGGTGCGAGCCGGCAAAAAAGGCGCGGGAAAGGACGAAAGGGCGCTTTGACGGTGACTCGCGCGCCACCAGAGCGGCCTGGGTCTGGTTGTGCTTCCCGTTAGATCAATCATTGCAACACTTACGAAGAGCATGCCGTTAATGTTGTGCACGTCACGGTGTTCCCAGCCGCCGTAGTGCAGGTTGTCGCGTGGCATGGAGATCTCCGGGCCGTCAAAGACAGACGGCTCGTTCATGTCGTTCCAGACGAACAGGTTCTTGGCACTCTGCGCCCAGACTTCAAAGCTGAACATGCGCGTCCACCATTCCCACGACTTGGGGTTGAAGAAATCAATGTAGACGGAGGAGCCCGGCCAGCACCAGCCGTCGTAGTTGTCCCCGCTCGACTTGCGCACGAGCAGGTCGAGGTCGACCGAGTCCTTGTAGATCCGGTAGTCGTCAACTTTCTTGATGTGCGGATCGACGATGGCAACCATCTGTTGTCAGGGCTGTAGAGCAAACGACGCACCTTGCGACCTTTGGAGGCGACCTCGTCGAGCATCGCGACGGGGTCGGGGAAGTGCTTGTCGTCCCACTCAAAGTACCTGTGGTCGCGCGCGTACTCGATATCCAGCCATGTGACGTCGAGAGGCATGTCGGCCTTGTCAAACTCATCCTGGACCTCGATCACTTCGGCCTGAGTGTTGTAGTTCCAGCGGCACTGGTGGTAGGCAGTTGCAAACTGCGGTGGCATCTGTGCGGCGCCGGTGAGAGCGGCATACTGCTCGAACAGGTCCGTCGGCTGGGGACCAGGCAGCAACAGGACATCAACGATGCCGCTCTCCGAAACCCAGTGCGTCTTAACGCTGTTGTCCTTGTGGAGCACATCGACCCAGGTCTCGCTGCCGACGAGGTTCAGAACACCGACCGTGCCGGCCTTGCCGTGGGCGTGCAGCAGAGGCACGGCGCCGTACATCGACATGGGTGAATCGGCAAGATACTCAAAGATGTCCACGTTCCACAGCCTATACGGCTCCTGGTAGTAGGCGTTCTCGCCAACGGTGTCTGGGAGGGAGAGCGGCGAGGCGTGCTCGGGAAGTCCATACACGTGCTGCGCCCCGGGGAAAGTGAGGTCGAGCGAGAAGCCCTCTGGGCCTGCTGTTAACTTGCAGCTCGGCCATGCACTCACCCTTCGGCTTGGAGTCAGCCCAGCGCTTCCACGTTTCCTGGAACGCGTCCTTGTCCTCGACTTCGAACCAAGAACGGTCAGGCTGAGCAGACTGCTCGGGGATGAGAGGCTTCTGCTCCTCGCCCTCAACATCAGGCTTGACGTCCTCCTCGATCTCGTTGACCTTGTAATGCTCCATGTGGAACAAGGAGCGGTCGTTGAGCACGACGGCCTCGTGACCCCCGCGCTTCATGGCAATCCGGAATGGCTGGTGGGTGATCTCAAGCTCGAGCTCGTTGCTCTCTCCATAGACGATCTTCGACACGCCTGCCTTGGTACTCATCTTGACGCCACTAGCAGTCTCGGGCTCGCCGACCAGGACCCATTTGGCGGTCTCGTTGTACCGCCGCCAGGGGCTAGCCGAGCCCACTTCGTCCGCCCTGATCCGCGCGACACCAGAGTCGAGGATGTCGACGCGCAGCTCGAATGTAATCTCGGGATACAGCGAGGATGACAGTGGGAAGGTCCATGACGCCTCCTTTGCCTTTTTGGTGGGCTTGTCGAGCGAGTATGGCGATGCAAAGTCGACGGACTCGGCGGCTTTTGCAGCAATGCCTCGCAGACGACGACAGAAGGAGGTCTGGTGGCACTCCTTGAAGTCCTCGCGCTTCACGGCGCTGCCTAGAGAGGCGAGGAGGAGCAGAGGTAGAAGGAGCAGCATCCTGTCTGCTCCTGGTGAAGTGTTGAGAGTCAAGTCGCGACGGAGGGCGGATGACGCGCCAGATGAGTGACGCCGGTAATTACCTCGGAGAATCACCGCGGTTAAAACCGTAGATCTCGTTCAGAGCGTTGTCATTTGTCTTCTTCGTGACGCGGGTCGCCTGCTGAAGACTACAGTCTACTCTACATCTAGTAATACAACACTACTCGCACCACAAGCCGTCCAGCTCGCGGAAAGTGCCTCGGTCCAGGCGCCAGATACGCCCATCTCCTCGTCCCCATCCCATCGCTTCCAACAGCCTTGTAGAATCGTGGGCCAACCAGCCTGGCTGCACAACATCGCTGGCAAACTTCCAGCCTTTGCCTTCGACTCCGCCGGCCGAGAAGCTCATCTTCTCTGCGTTGCCTCCCGGGTTCACGCTGCCGTTGAGCACACCGAGCGTCTCAGCGACGCGGTTGACGAGTATGCCAAATGGCGATGCCTTCAGTTCCGGAGCCTTGGGAGTCAAGTCGTAGACCAACCGCGTGAGGATGGCTGTGGCCCCTGGCGTTGAGCGCATATCTGCCCTTGCATGTTGCGGCGAGAGGAACGCCAGAGAGTACACGGAGAGCGCGATAAGCTCTACGCGGCCGAGGGAGTCCTCCACCGTCAACATGGCCTCGACGTCGCGACCAGAGAGGGGAAGAAGCTTGACGAGGTTGGCGTACAGTTCAACGAGCTCCTCAGGGGCTACAGTCGCGCCAAATACTTCGCGGTTGTGGTCTAAGAGCGTGACACGGCTGAATGCCTCCAGTGCGCGGTCGATACTTAGCAGCGACGGAGGTGGCACCTCGCGGATGGAGACTGAAGGGCCAAAGCCTGGCTCCTTGTGCCGCAAGGTCTGCCAACCCGAGGCCAGGAAACTTGCCAGCAGCCGGAATATCGCGACCGTCGAATGCGACGGGACTCGGCGGAGGTCAAAGTGATGGCCCAAGTTTGTCATGATCGCCACGGCTTCGCGCCGCACCCTCGCCAGCTCTAAGACTGAGTATGGGTTCGAACTGCCCCAGTCGCCCGGCAGTCGTAGTAAGGACATGTCGGTGACCGCTGCAAGCATGTTCAACAACTGCGGCTGCGCCATCGCCGCCTGGTTGTCTGGAAGGAAGGAAAAGTTGCGGATGATATTCAGCCCAGCGAGGACAAGGTCCGTCTTGCCACCCGTCTGCTCCCGACGCGCCTTGGGTGCGTCCTGCTCGTCGTCTTCCATCTTAAAATCTAGGTCGTGTCCGAGTCGCTCGAGCTCATAAAAGCTCAATTTTTGAAGGTCCTCTTTGGAAAGGGATCCACGCTGAGAGGAGCAGTCTGGGAATGCCTGCTCTCTCAGCCACACATCCAAGCCGCCGTCGCCGAGCGCGCATTCGGCCACAAGGTCGATGACCTCCAGGTACACGTCGATCAAGGGCTGGATGGGGAGCGAGCCGACGCTGCCGTCGTGCATCGGCATGGAGAGCATCGAGAGGACTGTGAGAGCATAACCAACTTCACTCGGCAGTCGTGACCTCAGTCCCATGAGCACACCCTCCATGTCCACCTGTACCAGCTCCTGGGGTGGCCGAGATGGGCGGTTGAGGTTGTGCTTGGGCATTGCCTGCATGACTGTTCGTTCGTCCCAGCCGGCGAGGCTCGGTTGTGGGAAGTGCAGGGGTCGGTACTCCACCTTGTACCGCGCGCGTTTCGGTGTCGCAGGCTTGGGTGGCGATGCCGGGGCTGGGCTCGCAGCGCCGTCCGCTAAAGTCTCGTGCCTACGCTTCTTGGAGTCGCCGTTTGCAGTCGGCGACGAGGCTGAGACTTCGGGCTGAGGTGTGGACGAAGTCTCAGCCTGAGACGCTACCGGCGCGGGGATGGGAGTCGGCTGAGGCTGCTGCATCGAAGCCGTTTGAGACTGTTCTGGTGCTGGGCTCGGCGCCGCTGCCGCAGGCGTGGAAGGCGGGATGACAGCCGGAGAGGGCGCCACTGCAGGGGATGGCGCAGTCGCTGGTGACGGAGCAATCATAGCAGACGGTGTGGGCGCTGTGGCAGTAGGCGTAGGCGCACTAGCCATTGGCGTCGAGACAGCCACAGGAGTGCTCGGAGAGCCAACGCCGCCCGGCGAACCTGCGTTCGGTTTGATACCCTGCTTCTGCATCGCTGCGAGTTTCTGCCGTGCCATAACTTGCTCAAAGCTGAAAATCCATGCGCGATATGCTGCGACGATGTACTGGACGGCGCTGGTAGTCATGGTGGGAGGGACGCTGGGGTCAACCCCAGGCTGTCGCGGAAGTGGAACGGGCGCGGGTAGCGTCAGTGGAATGCTTTTGCTGTTGAGCATTGCGGCCCACACTGGATGCTCGGCAGGGTTGGAGGTTTGCATCAGCTGGAATTAGCAACCAGGGAGCTCGAAGAACGTACCTTGAGCATGCCGCCCAACCGGATTACAGCGAAAAACATCTCAGCCAGCTCAACCCACTGCCCGCCAAGCTTGAAAGCCCCAGGCTGCTCGCCATTCCCGAATACTTCCTGTGGTGGGGGTGTGTTCGTGGATTTGTAGAATGCAAGGAGCGAGTTTAAGAACGGCTGCTTCTGGAGCGTTGGCGGTCGTGCGCCAGGAGGGCGCACGGCGGATGGTGTGCCAGGAGCCGCCTGACGTGATGCACCAGCAAGTGCAGCGGCGATAGGATTCGCCGAGGGGTCCAGCTGTGAGATGCCAGCGATCGACGCGCCGATAGAGGCTGCTGGTGAGGGCGCGGTCACGGAGCCGCCGGCTGGGGACGGCGCTGTCATTGCTGGTGAGGGAGCAGCCGCTGTTGGGGTGGCTGGTGCTCCAGTACCAGTCTGCTTTGCTCTTTGTTGGTGGGCGTGGAGTGCCTGGAGCTAAAGGTCAGAACAGCTGGGACGACAACATACCTGCTTCATGATGGCCTCGCGGTCTGCACCTGGGCCAAGGTTGTTGAGCATGTTTGAGGCAGCAGCCGCCACAGCCCAATCAGGCAGACCGTTGGCATTCTTGCCATCTGGTGGACGCGCCTGTTGTTGTTGCGCTCCTGGCTGCTGCTGCTGTCCTTGACTTGCCCTCAATGCTGCAGCCTGCATGGCTTGTTGCTGGGCCTGCAACATGCGCGCCTGGAGTTGTGATTGCAGAGCTGGGAGATCGCCCCCGGCTGGGGAAGCTGCTGCGCCGCCCGGTGACGCTACCGAACCGTTCTGAGCGCCCGAGGCGCTGCTTCCACTCGTCTTGCGATTCTGCGGTAGCGTGAGGTTGGGAAGGGCGGAGAAGAGCTGGCTGACGCCTGGATTGTTTGCGGCGCCAGCTGGGAACCTAGCGGCAAACTGCTGGAGAAGCTGCTGCTGGGCCTGGTGATCGAACGAGCCGGCCTGTTGCGGAAACTGGGGCTGCTGTGATTGTTGTTGTTGTTGATTCTTGTCATGGCCTTGGCCTGCGTGGTCGGTGGAGGTTGCCATGCTGGCTGGCTGGAGCGACTCAGGGGAGACCTGGGCAGCCAAGCCGAGCGCGCAATCTCGATCTCGAGGATCCGTGGGTGGGCAGGTGTGATTATCTTGAGACTGGGCTCGTGGTGCGCTCCTCGGCGTTGCGACGGCGTCACTTGGATCGGATCACCCGGCTGGCTTCGGCGTTGTGCTCGTATGGAATGGGAGACGAATCACGAGCACAAGCGCGGGACGGGGAGATCACGTGGAGCGGAAGCAATCTGAGTTGAACGGGCGGATCTTGCGATGGAGATGGCGCTCATGTCCGCTGTGTAGCAAAGCGGGACCAGATCCACGCGCACGCCACGCAACTCGGGTTCACTGCTGAATCAGCGCGGGAGCAAATGGGCCTAGGCCGCATTCCGCTAGGTGACTTGTTCCATCAACGCCGAGCTGCCTCGACTCGACGGCGCCGTCCACGTTCTTGCCGTTGCTCCCTTCTTCATCGTCGCCGTTTGTAGTCTCCGGCACGCTGCTCGCTGCGCAGCATCCAGCCTCACGCCCTCTCTGTCGGGCGCATCGACTGCCGCGTTCCTCTCGGTGCTTCCCACTCGGCATCGTTTGTGACTCCCGCCCCGTCACCGTAGTCTCTGTTCACATCCGCACCTGGCGCCGCGGCCACTCTCCATCCACTCTATTGCAAGGGCGTGAGCGGCACCCGCAACCTTTCTTCCACTTCTTGCCCGCACACATTCGCGTCGAGACATAGTCTGGGGACAATTTCGCCACTACCACCGAGATCCATACAGCCTCAACTCGGATCCGCTCGTTTAGTTCAGCCTCCGTTCCCATTGGTATTGCACTCAACAACGCCCGCACCACTCGTCTCGCCAAACCCGTCCTCACATTTCCAGTCAGTCTCACAATGGCCGACCTCAACCCCCTCACTCCCAATACGGCCGCCTTCCTCGACTCCATCTCCTTCCCCGACTTCAAGGTATCGAGCCAGGCTGCGTATCCTCCGTCTGCTCTCTTCCCTGTCCCCGGCCGCGACACTCCCGAGGAGTCGTCACCCGACTCTATCATGGACAACAAGGCCATGATGCCGAGTCGCTCCATGAGCCTTTCGGAAGACAGCGACGCAGAGATGAACACTGCCCAGGCAAACCACAAGCGCAAGGCTCAAGGTAACAACACCTACCACGACGACGACGACCAGGATGGTACGTCCGCAAATGAAGCCACGTGCCTGACACCCTAGACTCTCAATCAGACAACGCTCATGATGACAAGCGACAGCATGGTTCGAGGAATGGTCGTCGCAAGTCGAGCGGTGCCTCAAAGGACGATAAGAAAGGGGCTGCTGGCGACAAGCCTAAGGACAACATGACCAAGGCGCAGCGGCGAAAGGAGCAGAACAGGGCTGCCCAGAAGGCATTCCGCGAGCGTCGCGAGGCCAAGGTCAGAGATCTCGAGGCCAAAGTGGCGGAGCTCGAGGCAAAGTCATTTGGCGCCTCCGTGGAGAATGAGAACTTGCGGAACATTCTGCGGCGACTGCAGGACGAGAACGTGGCCCTGAAGCAGGCATCGTTTACGTTCACCATGCCGGTGAATGGAACGCCATCAAACGGGCAGCAGTCGCAGCAGCAACAGCAGTCGCAACAGCAGCAACCCCCCACTCCGTCCTCAGGAGGTAGCAACAACGGCATTGACTGGTCACAGTTCGCCACCTTCAAGGCGCAACCGCAGGTCACCAAGCCGCCGTCGCCGCCGCAAAGCGTCGACAGCCTCAGGAGCATCAATGAGGTGTCTCCGAGCATACCTCCCCACCGTGGCTCCACAGGATCCAACCCGGACAACAGCCCCGAGTCCCTTGTGTCTATTGGAAGCTCCGGCCCTCAGCGGCCCAGCCTTTGGAGCAACGGCAACACTCCTGCTTCGAGCAACAACCTGTTCAAGAACCCGAGCCCGCAGGACAATCTGTCCACTCCCAGCTCGATCGAAGGCACGACGAAGGACGACATGGATGCCCTCCTTCGAAGTCTTTACCCGAACGGCATCGATGCTGTACTCGCTTCCGCCAGCGGCATGGGCCAGATGCAGCCCATGCAGTCTGCCATGCCGCAGTACACCTTCCTCAATTCGCAGCCTGGTCTTCAATCCTACGCTGACCCTTCGTCGAATGCCCTGGCCAAGCTCTTTGGCGACTCGACGTCGTACCGCGACGCGTCTGGACCTACTGTTCCCGAACCAGTGGCTCAGAATCCCAACCCACTGAACATGTCGGCCACCTCGCAGCCGAGTACCGACAGCTGGCAAGATATCAACGACAACAGCGTCAACGACTTCCTTGCCTCTCTGACCGGCGCCAGCGGCGACCCGAACGAGTCGATGCTCGGCCCAGCGGACGACGACGCATTCTCTCGGCAGCTCGAGGCACTCCTCGGCCAGTCCGCATCCCAGGGCCAGTTCAACCTGAACAACGCCTTCAGCCCCACAAACTACCTCAACATGTCGCCATCCCCGCTGCAGTCACTGTCCAACTCGCAGTCCCCGCGGTCTGGCACGGACTCGACATCAAACGTCACTTCCCCGCAGTCCATCCAGTCCGAGGGCACCACCAAGCCGTGCAACGGCAGCAACGTCGTGCACGTCCTCGGCGACGACGGTCGCGTCATGCGCCCGTCCGAGGTTTGGAGCCGCATGGGCATGCACACGCAGGACCCTGGCGATCTGATGATCGACGACCTGTGCGACCAGATGAAGTCCAAAGCGACTTGCAAGGATGGTAAGTCTGCCCTTCCCAACAAGACTGACCAGCAGGCCAGCGTTTCATGAAGTATGATGACGTGGAGCACATGGTGCGTCGGCGATCAGACAATGGGCCGCATCTCTACTTGCGTCCCAAGACGGAGGAGCCACAGCTGGACCCCGATGAGATCTGCGAGCGCGGGCCAGACGGCCAGATCGACCCGGAGAAGTGCCAGGCGAAGCTGAATGAGGCTTTTTTGGCACGCAGCGGGGCTACTGCGCTGTGATCTGACACTCCTCTAGTTGCGCGCACAACACGCCGAACAAATCGAAGACAGCGGTCGCGCGGCGCCACGCCACTAGGCCAGCAGGGCTGCACAAGTGTAACATTCTCAAAACCGACCTCGCCGCCGTCGCGCCTGTCGGCAAGGACTGCCACCACTGTACCAATGTATACTAGGACTTGTAGAGAATGCCAGCGTATAAAGCGACGGAGCGCGAGGATAGGTAGGAGACGCGGGCGCCTAACATTTCGGCCGACGACCCTTGACGGAGCTTCCACATTCCAGCCCAGACAGTCGACTCAACCCAACAAAACACCGCGAAACTCGCGCTTTGGGCGGGCAGCGGGCGGGCAACGGAATTCGGCAGCTTGAATGGAGCCTACGTCGCCCTTCTGCAAGCGAGGTGGGTCACATGTTTAGATTGCGGTATGGACACTGGCGGCAGGATCGGATGTGGCAGCTTGGGCAATTTTGGGGACCACGCGAGTTCAACGTGCAATACGCGCAATACCTTGTCCGCACTACCTTTCCTTCGAATGTGCATCCACGGTCACATAGAGTGACTCACAACTGAGCATAGGTTATACGGGTGATCTTCTAGTCACACGTCTGCTCCCCAACGTCAGTGATGTACTCATTGCTGCGCTACGAATCGGTTCCTCACGAGTCTGTGCGCGCCTACACTCTCTGAACAACGGCATTGACGCTACTCTCCAGTACTCGATATCTGTCTCGTCCAACCTGGTGAACAGTGCGACTGCCAGAATTAGGTACACACGGTCGATTGGTGCGGGGTATGGCTTGGTCGAGGATGACCTAGGCAGGCTGAGCTGATAGATATAATGGAAATCCCCACTATCGATCTGGGCTGTACCCAGCGATGCGGCAGCGTGAAGATTCAATCTTTAGCACACCGTCATACACACAATCTCTTGGCAGCGGCTATGCACACATCGAACAGCACCAAATGCTTCACACCGCCGGCGCGAACTGTTCTCTGCAGCTCGCTGCCCACTTACTTCTTCACGACGAACAATGTCTTGCACGCAATGTACGTTCCGCCGCCATTCTTCCATCCGCCGGGGCAGGCGACCTTCCACGCGCCATTCGAGTGCCCCGGTGGTTGGAGGAGTAGCAATATCGGCAGTGAGCATTCCGATTTCCTTCACCTGACTCCGCCACGCACCATATAGAAAGGCCCACCTGTTCTTGGCTTACTACTTTGCCTCGTACCCTCGCTCACCTCAGACCCGTGCCGCTGGGCCACGGACGGCGTAGCGTGGTTCTGCCGATACTGCCACTTCCTGCATCCGCACGACACGAGCGTCCGTTTCGATCTGCCGCCAGGAGCCATGGCGCCGACGCTCGTTTGGCCGACGAACCACTCGTCAAGCTGGCAAACACTGCTCCCCGTGCCCCCGCCACTAGGTCCAATGCCGCCACTACCCCCGCCACGGCCGCTAGAGACGCCGCCGATGGGCTCGCCCGTCCAATCTTCGCACCTTCCACAGCACCCCCCTGTTCACCAGGCGACATCCACGCTCGGCTCAGGCTCAAGAATGGCACCGATATCCGAGTCGCGCATGGAATTCCCACCCTCTCCTCCGCTGGACCTCCCGTTCACCGAAGGACACGGTGCAGCCTGGCCGGAGAGGGAGGCGGTTCGCGTGCGTGAGGTCCGAAGAAGCACGACGGCCATGAGCCGTCGCTCCAGTTTTGGCGAGAGTATCTGGCGTGCCGCTAGCGTCACGCCGGGACGGTGGATTAGTGGGCGCGGGAGGCGACCCGTCGTTAGCTTTCCCGAGTTAGAGGTAGGGCGAGTCGACGGAGGAAGGGACAAGGCATCGAGGGAGTGATGTGGGCAGGAGAGGAGATGCACCTGGTGGAGTTTGAGGCAGCTTGCGCGTGCTTTTCGGTGGGTGTAACGTCACCTGGGCTCAGCATAATCAGCATATGTAGTGGTGGAACGGCTGGAAGGTGAACATTGTCCTGTCACGATGGGCAGGTATTGCTACCGCTGATAAACGATTGCGACCAGGTCGAAACGCCCGATTCATTTGCATCCGCGCCTCCACCCTACTGACGCCCAGCCGACCCGTCTTGTCGCTATTGAACAACCAGCATCAAGCACAATGCCCCCACCAGTGGCGCCGGCGGCGCAGATACAGTATGCGTCCGACTCGGCGTCGCAGCAAGCCGCCGAGATGAGCGTTGTGCTGTGTACCGCTGGCTGTGAGGTTGTCCTTCAGCTCTGACTGACGCCAGATGACCACACGATCCGGTTCTGGGAGGCGTGGAGCGGGATCTGCTACCGCCAGATCCCCCTGCAGCCGCAATGGGTGCTTAACGCCTGAAGAGCCGAGCTGACAGGCAGAAACAGGTGAACCGCCTTGCGATAAGTCCCGACAAGGTGTATCTTGCCGCCGCGGGGCATACTTCCGTCCGGTACGCTTGGAGTGGGGCGTGAGCTGATGGAAGGATATGGGACATCCCGTCCCTCTCGAATACTCCCATAATGAGTCTCGATGGGCACACAGCGAATGTCACGGCGCTCCAGTACAGCGCACAGGGCAAGTGGATCGTTACGGGCAGCGAAGATGGGACTGTGAAGGTGTGGGACACACGGTACGTCTCTCCTCCCTTGCCCACTTGGGACATGTCTCCCTCCGGGACCTTTGGAGCTGCACCTCTCCTCCCGTCGAAGTGTCTCCGGCTAACCGCAGAACTGGCCAAGTGCAGCGCACGTACAAGCACGAGGGCACGATGGTGAACGACGTGATCATCCACCCGAACCAGGGCGAGCTTATCTCGTGCGACCAGCTGGGCAGTGTGAAGATCTGGGATCTGGGGGAGAACACGTGCACGCACGAGCTCGTGCCAGCCGAGGACGTGCCGATACGCAGTGTCTCGATCGCGTCGGACGGCGGCACGCTGGTGGCGGGTAACAACGTCGGGACGGTATTTGTCTGGCGCATCCAGAGTGGGAGTGATACCACGTCGCTCGTGCCAGTCACGTCCTTTCTGGCACACTCGAAGTACATCACCCGCTGCCTCCTGTCGCCGGACACGAGACATCTGGCCACCTGCAGCGCCGATACGACGGTTAAGCTCTGGAACACCAAGGACTACGAGTACAGCCCCGAGCGCACGCTCGAGGGGCATCAGCGCTGGGTATGGGACGCCGCCTTCTCCGCGGACTCGGCGTACCTCGTTACTGCCTCGTCGGACCACGCTGCGCGTCTCTGGGATCTCGCGACGGGGGAGACTGTGAGAGCCTACGAGGCTCATCATAGGTTAGAGAGAGTGCGGGCGACGCTGACGGTCCAGAGCTGCTGTTTGTTGTGCATTGAACGACATAAACTTGGCATAGATGAGGAGACGTGCGTCTTCGAACCTGGCCGAAGGTCAGGCTTCTACGTTGAGGTCTGTGGCGGGTACTATATCGTTAAGGGGTTTGCTACGCGCTGGATAATGTAGATCCCGCGTAGTTGTATGCAGTACTGAAAGCTAGCAGTTCATAGTTGCCGCAGCCTACAGGTCGGCCAGGCGGAGGCGCACGGCGGTCACGTGATAAACGTTGTTGTTGGGTTGCGTGCATCGTTCGCAAGTGCTCTTCAACCCCTCGAAAACCGCGACGAAGGCTAACATACAAGCGATTCCCGACAGGTAGTGCTTAGGAGCATCGTTGATGCCTTTATCGACAGGCCGCCGCATATAGTGACGTCTCAAGAGAGCTTTTTCACGACTCAGTTTCAAGGCTGCGTAGCGAACTCAGATAGCATAATATTATGCACTTCCTCGTCACGGATCCCAAATCGAACAGTCCTCGGATCGATCGCGCAGTCTTTTGCTCCGAGGAGCGATACTTGGCTTGGTCTTGGTGAGAGACTGTGGTAGTGAGATCGTGGCACTGGATCTCAGATCGTAGGAAGAAGTCAGCCTCGCAGGAGTGGAGTGTCTCGAGCATCCACGGTCATCCATGGTTGAGTTGCAGCTCCACAAGGGACCGTGCTCCGAGTCCAGTGCGATCAGAGGCCCGTGCGGGACCGCGATAACAAGGTCTTAGACACCGCATCGAAACGGGCGTTTCGGCCCCGGTAGCAGCTCTTGAGGCCTGATTCTCGACTCGACTCCAAGGCTGCGTAGCGAACTCTGCAACGGTGATTACACCACTCCTTCGTAAATGGTTCTTTCGACCGGTCCTAGGATCGATCGCGCAGTCTTTTGCTGTGCGCGTTGCTAGGCCCAATGGACAACCAACTCGCTCTCTCACAAGGCTGTTTGGACCCGTCGACGCGTTCAACATGGCCAACATATGCGTGCACCCCAGCTCCTCATCTCCATGCCCCCAGCACATTGATACAACCCATTGACAGGAGAGATGTATGTCAACCCCGCTGCGCAGTCCATTCAAAGCATTCTCTTACCATGCCCGCCGCGTTGCCACCCAATGGCGCCAAGTCAAGAGTACTCGGGGATTTCCCGAGCAGCCACGGCAATCCCGCCCAGCGGCCATTCGGTCATGACGTTCATTTCGCAGCAGTCGTAAGATGGAAGATGCAGAGGACGGTAGGCAGCACCAGGAAGGCGGTGTCAACCAATGCATACGCTACCAGAAAGGTCTAGTGGGAGGCTAAAAGCGGTTCCCCGAGAGCTCGGGAATCCCGCGACCCGTGCCGCCGGCCATCGGCCCGCGACGCAGGGCACATATACCCCCACGCTTCTTCAACATCTCAGCACCACAGCTCCAGTTCTCGAGCGAGACGATATAGGACAACACCGCGAACCCCGGCAACGCACGCAGTTGATCCACGCATCCGTTCCCACGCACTTTACCTCACTTCACCGTTCCCACCGAGCGATATTTGGATACGTCTTGGAGTGTCCCGCCCACCTTCTTTTCCATCGTTTCCCTCTGGGTACCTCCCCATTCTGCCCAAATGCCGCGCGCCAGTGCTCTTATCGCTGCGGTCGCGCTCGCTGCGCTTCCCCTCGCCATGGCGGGGAAGGACAGCAACCCGTACTGCGCTCTCGACCAAAATACGGTAAGTGCTCGGCGCCCTTGGCGGTGTGGTGTCGCGGAGATGAGCTAACCTCAGATCGACCCGGCCAAAGATCTGTGCGTATGGACGCCAGGGTGTCGCTGCTATATGCTGGTGGTTCTCGTAAACGCCTTGGGGACAGCTCTTGGTAGTGGCGAAGGCTTGGCCGGCCGAACCGCTGTCCGCCAAGGTTTGCGCCCCAGCGAGTGGCAGTCGACTAGATTATCTTTTGACGAATAATCGCTGATCTCAGGTGTAACCCGCTGCGATACATCCCGTCCCTGCCTTTAAACGCGGCTGCGACGGCGCTGTATTTTGCCGTTGGGCTCGTGTTTGCTTACAGTGAGCTTTAATTACTGTGCCCGACTAACCCACAGACGAATGGCGCTACAAGGGCAAGTACTTCCTCTGCCTCACCATCGGCACGTTCTGCGAGGCCATTGGTCTCGCGCTGCGCATCCTGTTCCGCAATGACGTCCACTCCACTGGCAAGTACATTGTCATGTACCTATTCGTCGTCCTCAGTGTGAGTTCACTCCCCATTGCACACATACTTCAACGCCGCTAACGATCAGCCATGCGCCTTCCTTGCGGCAGACTACATCCTCCTCGGGCGCATCGCAACCCACCTCAAGGCCGACAAGTACATGTTCATCCCGCCGCGCAAGGTGTCGTGGGTCTTCGTCGCGTCCGACATCGTCACATTCTGCATCCAGGCAGCTGGCGGCGGCCTGTCGACCAGCGAAACGATGCATGTAGCCGGCGCGCGCATCTTCCTTGCCGGCCTCGCCGCCCAGCTCGCGAGTTTCACACTATTCACCTGCCTCTGGGTAGTGTTCTGGATGCGAGTGTAGGTTAGGCTCAAGATGCCGCTGACGCCTAGCCGCAAGGACGAGCGCGTCTGGCCCAAACTCGGCTGGAAGCGCCTTTTCTTCGCCCTCGGCTTCACGTGTATCATGTTCCTCATCCGATCCGTGTTCCGTACGATCGAGCTGAGCGAGGGGTGCGTCGTCCTTCGTCCGGAGCTGACAACAGATACGCGGGCTACCTCACCATCCACGAGGTGTACTGGGCGGCTCTTGACTGCCTTCCCCTTTGGCTCGGCATCAGCGTCTACACCTACTTCTGGCCGTGCAAGTACCTCACTACCGAAAACGCGTTGCAGTTCGAGTCCGAGCCCGGACAGGAGGCCGAGTACGCCGAGATGGCCAGCAGGTCCAGTCCCGGTGGCTCTGGGCTCTACGCCGACAAGAGCTAGAGACACAAGTCTTGCTGGCGCCAGGTGTGCGAGAGAGTCAGGAGTCGGCCGGCTGAGTGCTGCTGGTCGAGCTGTTTAGATCAGATATTAGATTAGATCGTCGGATACCCATGTCCGCATGTGATTGTTAGCCACAGATGTGCAGGTCGGTAGGCTGGTATCGGCAGCAGGTCGCAGCCCAACGTGCCGGTCCTGGCTGGCGCTGTTCAGAAGCCCTTCTGCGTTCCCCTGTCCGTCGGTCTGATCGTATAACGGTTAGTACACCAGATTCTGACGTGAAACGCGTTCTGGTAATCTGGGTTCGATTCCCAGTCGGACCTTCCCTTTTGCGTTCTCTGACCGTCCACAGCCCCTTCTGGGCTCCCCCAGATAGCATCGCAGTTCGAGACGTAGATCCGAAGTGGGTGAGCGGAGTCAAAATTTTGCCACCGTGCCTGAGTAAAGTGGTCGTACCTGAGACGTGCCGTGAGATGCCGAACGTTCCTGGAACCTGCGGGATCAAAATTTCTGCTCACCAGCCAGTACAGCTCGTGAAGCAATTTGGACGGCCCGCGGCGTGCCCATGGGTGGATGCAGACCTCAGGGAGGCAAAAGAGAAGGTCACGACGGGGATCGAACCCGCAATCTCCTGATGAACGAGAAGAATCGTAGTCAGACGCCTTGCCATTGGGCCACGCGACCTTGTATGTTAAAGAGATTGGCGGCCGTTCTTGAGAATGTCCTCACAATGAGCTTTGGCCGTGTTGTCTCGTATTGTATGCTGCACTGTTTCTCTCAGCCTGCGCGTGGTTGCTGGGACTGTTCTGTGACGGTGGGAGAAACTTTTGAGGTTGACGCAGGCGACTTGAGGGCAGCATGAGTACTTGACATCAGTCAGTCTGAAGCTGTGCTTTGCCTTGTACTTGGAGTGTCCAAGCAATAACATAGCGCCCAAAGTGTTACCGCGCAGGTGGGAAGAGCGCGAGGAGAACCTACGGTCAACTGAGGCCCTCTCCCAACTTACCTCATCGAAAATGGACAGCATCAGGTGCTGGTTGAGCCTTTGGTCTTGCAGGGCGCCCCACACCAAGCCTGCCGCGCGGCGCGCATTGCCTTTGCCGATCATATTCGCTGCCATATCGGGAATGAGAAGGCCTAGTTGTCGACTGGCCTTAACCCGTGCGTCCAAGCGCTCTGCCTCCGTCCGCGGCGGCGCGGGTTCGCGCCGCACCCCTCCTGGCCAGAGCAGCTCTTGGAAGGCTGAGAGAAGAGATGCGATGCGCGGAGGGGAGGTAAGAGAGCGGAAGACGTCGCGGAACTTGCTGGACATGTCAGTTTAAACTGTGAAATTAAACGTACCGCTCGATCGTCCCTCCAAGAACTTGCTGGAGGATAATGACAATAGCTTGGCGGCGCAGCCAGTTGTTCTCCTTAAGATCAAAGACCTCGACAAAGAGGTCGCAGATTGGCGCTGTGAAGCTCCCCGGGCCCGCTCCCTCTCCATCAAGGGCCTGTAGCGTGGTTGGAAGCTGTGCCTCCAACTCATTTATCGCATCGTTGTCAGGCAGGAGCTTACTACCTGCGGCGGTGGCAGTTGTCACGGTCGTAGTGGGCGGAGCCGCCTCGCGCGCCCAAGGTGTGCCAACACGAAGAGCTGTTGGCACGAGCTCAGTCACACCCGCAACGCCCTCAGCAACATCTGCCAACTGCCTCTGGAGACTCTGGGACATCAGGTCGAGCATGGACGGTCCAAGTGATTCGTTGAGGCCGGCGGTGGCCGTCTTGTACAGTGTCTTCACGATACTGTGGGGTGCAAGCGGTGCAAGGGGAGATGATGGGGAGAGCGGGGAGGAACCGCCGTGGAGATGGGAAGTTCGACTGAGAAAGTCGCGCACAAGGTGGTGGTCGCAGAGGGCGGGCTCCATGAGTATGGACTGCAAGTAGCGCTCCAGTCCGGCTCGGCGACTCTCCACGAATCCCGACGAGGTACTGGGCACCAGTCGCTTGCCGGGAAGGTCAGTCACATGTCGCATGGCCTCGGCGAGCCGAGGATCGATAGGGGCCGCCTCACGTAGTGCGCGGTCCAGATCCCAGAACTCGCTGTAGCGGTGAGGCACGATCCAGCTTGTCAGAACCCTGCCGTCCACTACCTGGGAAACCTCAACGGAGTACCGAACAACTTGATGATCATCCGCGCTGAGCGCCGCGCTCGGGATGCGGACCCGAGTTCGGCCCGGTACCAGTCTGTTCTCCTCCTCCTGTTGGCGATACTGAGCTGCTTGGAACTCAAGGGTACGCAGCTCTCGCTGTAGTGAGCTTTGAGACCGCTGCAGCAGTCGCTGCTCCTTCTGATTGCCGGTGAGCTCGGCCTGGCGCACCAGAGTCCCTAGCAGAGTGTCCTGTGTCGATAGCTCAGCAATTTGGGACTCGAGGCGGGCAATTTGGCTCGATAGCTGGAGGTCACCTGGAATGGCTAGTGGAAGATCACGCGAAACGCCGTCCCCAATGTCTTCTGAAACCTCGTCCTCTTCTGCTGCCGAGTCGGCGAAGATACTCTTGGTCGCGCGATGCAGCGAGCCATCGGTGCTCCCTCTTCGAACGAGGCGCTTCCTGCTTGGATCGAATGTCGTGACTCGCGGAACAGGTGCAATAGGCTTCTCCTTTTCTGCCTGTAAGTCGTCCGCGGATCGAGAAGTCAACTTGCTGCCAGCGAGAGGATGTCTGTCGACTTCAGGTAGCATTGGCACGGACATGCTCATGGGGTCAATGTCTGGACCTGGGGCAGGTTCGGGGCTATCTCCTTTGCCGAGATTGCGGCTGGGTACAAAGTCCTCGGCGATGATCTCATTTAGAGCTGCTTGGATGGCTTCCATGCGTTCGGTGTTGTCCTCGTCATCGTCATCGTCTTCGTTGTTGAACAGGGGATCCCGCTGCGGCTCAACATCGCCAAAGAGAGCGTCTAGATGAGCCGATCTGCGAATCATCGAATTTGGCGGCGGTGTTGTGACTGACGCGCGCGACCCCGAGGGTACACGAGAGGTTGGCGACGTGGACAATGGCTCGGGAGTTAGGCGGCGCTTCACCAACTCTGGTGCGGCCATTGATATAGAAGCCGATGGGGAAGATATAGTTGCAGGTGTAATGCTGCCGTTAACCAGAAGAGAGCGCCTCGGAGTAGGCGACTGCTCTGACACTCTGCGCACCGGCGCAGGAGCTGCGAGATGAGTTGGTGTCTCGGGGGGACTGTAGGAGATTGATCGAACCTGAAGACGAGCAGGCCCGGGGGTGGTAGATGCGGAGGGCCGAGTAGGAGCAGATTTGAGATCCGCCAGCGCCTTGCGGTACAGCTCGCTGCGCTGGAAGTCTTTCCAGTCTTCCTCCTCCATTTGCTTGAATACCGCCTTCTGGGCCTCGTACACAGCACTCTTGGCACGAGACACGTCGTCAGGAGCGAGTGGCATAGGACTGCGCGCAAGCTCCTCGATGGCGACACGAACTCGAGGCGGGACGTTGATCTGCTGTTGTGGTGATGCAAAGTAGGTCGTATAGAGGAAGACAATGTCCTCTCCCGTGGTCGCGTCATTGGCAGGCTTGATTTCCCTCTCCAATGCCAAGGCATCTGCGGCCTCCAGCGGATCCTTGAATCCTTCGACGGTGAGCCAGAATTGGACCAGATGCGACCGCCCACGCCGTTCCATGTATTCGAGCCAGTAGGCCAGTGAGGATGGATCTGACAAGATCGTTTGCAGGCTGACAGTTACTCGTCCGACTTGTGGTGACGGCTTGTGCTGTGCGGGTAACGCGTCTTTGCTTCCTCCAGATAGCGAGAGAATACGTCGATCCACTTGCCACCTCGCACGCTCCAACCGATGAACGTAGCGCTGCACGCGCCGTACAGCCTTGTCGTCATCAGAGTGAAGGACCGTTGATTTCATCATGGCTCTGGCTGAGCGTGACTCCCGCTCCACATCAGCTCGAAGGCGGCGTGCTTCGCCAAGCGTTCGCAATCGCGGGATGGACCTCATGAACTCGTCAAACTCTTTCGCGACCGAGTTTATGGTGATCCCGGACACAGATTTGGGGTGTCTTTTGGCTCGTGGGCTTGACCTAGGGCCGGACGGCGAGCTGGCAGGCACCGTCGACAGAGCTGAAAGCACCTTGTTGACTTGCTTCCTAGATCGTTAGAGACCATATTGAGATCGACTCACTTCTCGTGTAGATACTTTGCGCTTTGTTCACTGATCTGTCGATTCCAAAAGTCGCTCTCGCACAACATGGCAAAGAGAGGCATCACGATGGCGCCAAGGACCACCTCGCGCACAACGATGCGAACAATAGCCGTCTGCTCCTTCTCGGGCAGAAGATCACCTAGAGCCCCCTCGACGTGTCGCCGTAGGTGTTCCTCAATAGAAGGAACATCGGCATCCGGCGATACATGTCGTGGGGTCAAAGCCGGGTGGGCGTTTGGCGGCAGTGGCAGGGGGAGTGTCCCAGCAGTCGACGTTGTCGGAGATGCCGCCAAGTGCTCGATAGATCTGTAGTAGCGACAGTGATCGGTGACGACAGGCAGCACTCGAGCAACAAGCAGCTCGGGCCAGTCGACAGTCTCAGCACGGCTGATGGCAGACCCCACGGCATGCCGTATGATCCCCTCGACGGTGTCAGGAAACGACCGACTGGGGGATATCTTGGAGTACCACGGGAGGATAAAGGAGGAGCGAATGAGCGTTAGGATCGAGTCCACCTTGGTGGCCACCAGCTCAGTATCCAGACCAGGGATGCGCCTATAGTGGGTCGATGAAGGTAGCGACGAAGCGGTGGCAGCTGCCAGTTCATCTTGAATCCCAACGCTCCCAGTGCGATGAACTCTACCAGGAGCGCCATCAACGAGAAGACCAAGGCGTACGGGCCGCTTGTCGCGCCCAGCGAACACCAGGGACGGGGTCGCATTCCGCAATCGCGTCGCTGGCGAGTCCATCTGGCCACACGCGTCCTTCCTTGCGGCTGACCAGAGCAACCCTCCTACCCCCACTGCGAGCGCAAAACCGACCAATAGCGGCGGGACGAGCACACTCCAGACGAGAGTGCGTACGAGCGTCCTTGCGCCCGAGGGGGAGTAAAGCGCGTATCCAGTGAATACGACGAGGAAGGCGATCAGAGGGTAGGCTCCCAGCGAGCGCCCACGAGCGGGCAGGCGCCCAATACCACTTCGCGCAGTCGGCATGGTGGAGAGGTGACGAGGGAGTGCCCGCCCTCGCCACCTCGTCGAGAATGGCGTGGTTGTTATTGCTGATCTCGACAGTGGGTGACGCTACGAGGGGTTTGTGCGTGACACGCGGGGCCCTTTCCTGGTGGGCACGGGTGCAGGTTCGAACCAGCCAGTTTTCTGGTGACTCTCGCAGAGCAGGAACAGCTGCTCGCAGCTGTGCAGCACGATAGCGTGGATGAGATGCAAAAAGTTACAGCTGGTCTAATATCGTTTACTCCTTCTCGTAGCACGTAGTCCCAACCACGGAGTCCACCGGTCTGCCCCCAACTCGAGTGTCCTAGACTGGCCCCATTGCGGGGGGCGGAGGTCCCATGGCAGGCTCACGCTTCTTGATCACCTCGACCTGGCTGTCAGCGACATCTCTGCAGTTCACTCACATAGTTTCCCGGGAACCAGCCCATCCGCCCATCTCGCGTCCGACCCCGCCACCAGCCAGCCTCCCCGGGCTGCGCCGCATCACGCTGCTCGAGCACAGCGACAATCTCATCCGGCGCCAGTCCGAGCTCCCACTCTTCACTGGGCTTGAACTCCCACCTTGCGCGCGCGAATGTCAACTTGGTCGGGTCGATCTGGCCGTTCGCATCAAGGAGCTGCGGCTGGTTCGCCTGCTGAGACTTCATGATGAGCTTCACCAGCCGGCTCATCAGGTATGGCAGACCAATGGCGGACATGAGGAAGAGCAGCAGAGGTTTGGCGCTCGGTCGCGGCGCCTCTGCGCCGTGCGGGCCGCCGAGCCCAGCACTCCACTCGTTCGCCCAGCCTTGGGGTGGAGCGCTCTTTTTGCCTCGCAGCCAGTTGATGATCCTCCGTCCTAGCCGCAGGATAGAGAAGACGCCGAGCACCTGGCCGAGATACGTCTTCAGCGAGCCGAGTTGGTCTGCTACGCCCACCATGGCGAAAAAGGATGAGTGCGTCGCCATATAGGTGCTCTCGATGAGCTGCGCCAGAGAGGTGAAGGCTGTTACGATCGATTCGATAACTGCAAAGGCTGGCGCCGTCGTCTGTTGCAACGAGTTTGTGAGATTTGGGTAGCCCTGCTGGTTACTACTGAGCGTCAAACAGCACTCACCTCCCCTGGAACACCCATGCCGCCGACACCGTAGCCTCCCATGCCCCCCATTCCACCCATGCCGTATCCTCCATAGCCTCCACCGTATCCGCCGTAGCTGCCATATGACCCGCCGCCGCCAAAGCGGCTATATGGCGACGAGAACGAGCTGTACCCTCCTCCGTAGCTCCCCATACCCCCCATGCCTCCCATGCCTCCCATGCCTCCATAGGGCGTCATCCCGGTGCTGCCGTAGCCCGATGAATAACGCGATCCGAAGCCTGCACGCATGAATTGAAACGGCGCGCGAAAGAAGCAACAAGAGACGAGGACGCGAGTGGTCAGCCGTGCGTTACGCGATCACCCAAGCGCACTCACCGGAGGCGGGGACAACAGAGCCATCAGCAAGCCCCGCAGGGCGGTCAGGCAGGCGCGGCGCGACGCTTGAGCTGGATGCGACGGCCTCGGTGGTCACGGGCGCTGAGGGACCGGCGGCGGATGGTAGAGGTGGAGCGGCACTTGCTGACGATGTCGCCTCCGCTGCAGACTTTGTCTCCCAAGGCTTTGGCCGGGGAGGAAGAGAGGACATGGGCAAGCGACCGCCGAGCACTGCGATACGCACAGAGTGATGGCGAGGTCGGTTAACCGCGGTGGGTGGAGAAAATGGGCGAGTGTGAGTGCAGGGGCCGGCGGAACAATACCCGACTAGGCGGACTCGGCCGCGACGCCGCTCTTCTTCGTCATCATCATCACCGAGCATCGCGTCAACATGGCCGCCGTGCCGATGCTGTGCGGGCTCTGTGTAGACGAGGACCTTCATGACAAGGCGTTCAAGAAGGAGCAATCGCGCCTGCATATCGTGCGCAAGCCCGGACTGAGAGTGCGCCAAGCTGTGCGAGGTGAGCTGTTGACCAGCATCGCTCATCTCAGATAACAACGTTCCACTGCTTCGCAGACTTAAGGAGCGCGTAGAGCCTGTGGATCTGCGAAATACGGACAAGCTCAGGCTGACAAGTCTGGCCTGGGCGGCGCTGGAGTTGAGTCTTGAGGCCTTCGAGTGGTTGTTGCTGGATTATGGCCACGATTTCAAGGAGCTCAGCCGCGTGAGTGTTAACCTCTGGCGCTGCTTTGCGTCCCGCACTCTAACCCCAGGACGCCGAGCACAACACCATCTTCCACCTCTTAGCCGCAGCACCAGCACCTCCAGGACTCTCGCCATTCACGCATCTTCTCCTTTCTGACCCGCTGTTCCCTCCGCGCCCCCAAACACGCTCACACGATGAGCTCATCGACATCTCCCTCAGCATGGCGCACACGTACTTTGAAGAGTATCCCTTCATCATCGACTGGAGTAACAGGAGTGGAAAGACACCACTCCACCTCGCAGCCATGGCGGACAATGCCCCGTTCATCGCCATGCTCTGCGAGCGCGGCGCCGAGGTGGACTTGACCGACCTCCAAGGGAATACGCCGCTACACTATGCCGGCGCTTGGGGGCATATCTCGTGCATTCGCGTCTTGCTGGAATACGGCGCAGCGTCGAGTGCGCGTAATTTCGAAGCCTTTACGCCAGCCGAATACGCCTACTCTCATTCCATCAAGAACGCCATCGAGCAGATCGCAGCCGAGATAGCCGAAGAGCGTCGTGTGCGGCGACGAGAGGAACGGGCAAGGGAGAAAGAGGCGCAGAGAAGGGAATACGAGCTCCTCCAGCGCGAGCAGGAACAGTGGGAGGCGCGGCAGGAGGCCGGGCGGACCGAAAGCTCTGTCCGCTTACGCAGCGGGAGCGAGTCAACGAGTGCAAGCCACGGCTCAGCACTGTCGAGTGGGTTCAGGTTGCCGGAGGCAGTCTACCCACAGCCGCCCATGCCCCCGCTGCCACCCGACGTGGCTGCGGCTGCAGCTGCGGCTACTCTGGCACGGAATGAGCGACAGGTGTATAGGAGCTCGTACGCGAACGGCGATTCTCTGTCGAGGACCGGCTCGCCAACGCCCGTGGCCTCCCGGCATGTCTCGAACAGCAACGTACCAACGCTCTCATTGGTAACGCCGACGCCGACACACGTCACGAACGCTACCTTGCCTTTCACGCTCAACACCCTACCTCCCAGCTCTTCATCCCCATCGCCGACTCCCTCACCGACACCAGGAAGTTCGGCGGCAACGGCTCGTCAGCGACCCTTACCGTCCCGGTCGCCCAGTATGCCCTCTCCGGGCATGGGACCGCCACCACAGTTCCAACCGCCGTTCATGCGCCGCGGCGAGTCCGAGACGCACGCACTGTAGCACCACCATTGTAACTCTATACACCAAGCTCTGTTGCATGCCACAAGTCTATACAAAATCCTGTAACCCTAGGCGAGACCCATCTTCAGACTCCCTCCTACGACATCAACGGCGCTCCAGTCCACAGGCGGAGCACGCTCCTCGCCTTCTGCTGTCTCCGTCTCTGGCTCATCGCCCCGCTGCGCATACTGTCGCTGCTTGCTCTGGATATACCGCAGAGTGTGCTTGAAGTGCTGTCATTAGCCAAAGTCTCACCACCAGAGCTCACCTTGACGATCATGTCCGGCGTGTTCACGCCGTCCACGAGACCTGGCGGGCTGGCTGATGTGGGGTGCACGTCCGTACTGTGCACAGCATCAATGTTGGAGGTGATGAGCTCTACGAGCGAGTTGATGTACTTTGGCGTGACGGCCTCCACACCCTGCTCAAAGTAGTAGATATACCGATCCAGTGCGTCGACGTACAGCTGCACGCTGGTGAGCTCGTCGATGCAGCCTGTGGCAATGCGCAAGCTCTTCTGGAGACACTCGAGCACGCGCTTCCCATCACGCAGCGGCGACTTGGAGGACGCTCCCGGCTCTCGGCCTTCGTCCGTCTGCCACCACATGTGACTTGCGTACAATACTGCTGTCGCCTGGTGGCTCTTCTTGAGCAACTTGGAGCCGTGGAGTGCCGCCTTCGTGATAAGCGTGTCGTAGTTGTCCGCGCCAAATACGTGGCTTGATTGCAGCGCACTGATGATGCCTGTGATCGCCTGCAACTGTGCTCGAGACTCGGAGATCGACTCCTCGTAGATGACGAACGCCTGGACGAAGAACTCGTAAGCCAGCTCCTCGAGGCCGCAGTCGTCCGAGACCTGGCCAGCAAGGAGGAAGAGCCGTAGACATGTCTCTGGCGCCTCGACCTTGTTGTACAGGATGGAGATGAGGCGGTGGATAAACTTGAACAGCGACGACACCCGGCTCTCCCAGTCCTTCTCCTCCTCTTGACGCACGCGGAACCTCCGCGCCAGCTGAATGCTGCTCGCGATGAGAGGAGGGAAGGTCCATCGGATTCGTTCGCCGCCTTCGGCAAGTACCTTGTGGGCCGTCTGGAGAAGCTCGAACTGGGTTCCAAGATCCTCGGAGCGGAAGAGGTGGACCATGCGAGCGACCCAGCCCTGCTCCTCGGCCATTTCGCGGAGATCCACAGGCTGGCGAGGGTGCCTCGGTCCACCGGTAGTGTCCTTCTGGTCACGCACGAGGACAGCGCACAGGGAGAGCACGCCCTCGACATCGTCCGTGGTCTCTATCAAGGTGCTATTCTTGAGCACACTCGAAACAACTGCTTGTCCGATGGAGGCACGGGTCGTGTACGGTTGGGCAGCCAGAAGAGGCGTGTAGGATGGGATGGCGAGGAGGGTGAGGACGGAAACGTAGGAGAGGATTGGAGCGAGCAACAGCGCCATCAGGTTGGCTGTTGTTTGAGGGGCGTGGAGGTCGGGGCTTTGCTGGTATTCGTGCACCTTGGTAGTTGCGTACGAGAGAATCTGGTCCACATACTCGAGTCGGTCGGGGTAGCAACTCAGCGAGAGGTTGGCTAGCGACACCAGCAAGGCAGTGATATCTTGAATCGATAGATCAGGCCGAGCCTGATGTCAGTTCGCTGCAGCTATAGTAACCCACCTTGATGAGCTCAACAATCTGCTGCCAGAATACTTCAAACAGCCGAGCGTCCTCTGGGATACCTCGGAAAGACTTCTGCGGTGGCTCTTTCGGCGCTGCAGGCTTTTCCTCGTCCTTCTTCTCGCCGTTGGCAGTCTCCTTCTTCTCTCCTTCTTCCTTAGTCTCCTTCTCCGCGCTCTTCTCGGTACCTGCCCACTCGTCCGCCTCCGCGGGCCGGTCGGCCTCCTTCTCCAGTTCCCGAGACTCCCTCTTTATCCGCATGCCCTTGACCTTGTCGGCCAAACGACGGGCAGCCTCCTCCTCTCCCCGCTTCTTCTCATCAGGGTCCTCATTCTCAGCCTCTCGGGCGGCAAAGGCAGCCAGTCGATCGATGAGCGCGATGACAATCTGCTTCACGTTGACGCGAGGGTGTAGCTGCGCTGTGGCGCCAAGGAATTGCGGAAGGGTGTGGAGGTGGAACTCGTCCGTGAAGACCTGGATGACAACCTCCATCAGGTATTCCTGAGCGATGACGTCCCTGCAGTTGACGACTTGCTCCAAGACGGCTGGCAGAATAATCTGCTTGTACATGTCAATGTCCACGCCCTCCAGCTGCGACAGACGGACGAGATTGGTGCCGACCAGGATGCGGAGGTCCCTGCGCTCCGTCTCCCGCTTGTCGCGCTCGCGAGAATGACCCTGGTGTTGCAATCGCACCCAGAGCTTGTTCATCTCGATAAAGTTGGTGAGCACGAAGCCGATCGAGTCTTGAAGATTGCCACTGGGGCTGCAGGTCAGCCAACTCACACATCGGCACGCGTGTGCCGTCTTCACTCACCCATCCTCACTGCCGACGGGCAGAAAATCCCGCGTTTGACCCGAGAGATAGTGTCGAAGGAAGAGCCCTCGTGTCGGGTGCTGCACTCCTCGAGACATCTCCAGCATGTCCTTCATGATCTCCCGAACGGGAGCATCAGGGATAGACATGTAAACCGACCCAACAGTGATCATAAGGTAGAGCCGAGGGACAATGTTACCAGCATACCTTATCATCAGTCACTACTCTAGTCGCGCGCGATGCAACTTACTGGACAAGCTCGTAGAGATCTGCGAGGTGGTGCCGACCGTCGACGTGTGCCTCGTAGAGATAGGTGCTCAGATGCCTCAGGCTATCAAAGACCGCCATGTAGAGCTCGTAGTACTGCTTGGGGGAGAGGGACGAGGTGCGCAGCTCGGACAGCATTGTCGATGCTGCCTTGAGTGCCTCCATGATCTCCTCGACCTCCAAGCATTTCCGCAGCAGTCCTGTCTGCACCTTGACGACATTGAGAGCGTCGGCGAGGATCTTGGGATCCTCTGGCATCGACATGATGGCGAGACGCGTGTCGGAAGTGTGTCAGCTGCTGCAGTGGACCAAGACCAGGATGACGAGGTGCAGTGCAGTGGGCGACCTTGATACGGCTCACGCAATACCGAGGCGACGGGGGCTATAACTACACGTCATATGTGAGTCGCCCGTTTCAACGCCTCCCCGCTTCAGGTCTGGCCGGATCGTCACTGAAACCTAATTGGAAGGTGGCCCCGCGATTTGAACGTGCGCGCCAAGATATCTGTTCTATTCTAATGGGGCCATCCCGTCAATCTTTCCAACGTACATCTAGCCATCCGCCAGCGTAGCTTGGGAGATTCAGTTCTCGAGAGCGGGTTCGCCTATACCCACTTGCCCCTCCAACTTTCACATGGCTGTTTTGTCGCTCCACACTCGCCTCAACGTCCTGTCGATCCTTCGCGGGACTTCTTCGCTTCCTGTGCAATAACACAAACTGCGCGAGTCAGACATCCTTCCTGGCTTCAGACTCCTTAAAAATGGTTCATCTCGAGATCAACGAGACGTCAAAGGCTCTCGCAGTCGCTGGAGGCTTTGCCCTCTTTGGTGGCCTGGGGAGTCTTTTCTACAAGGAGAAGCTGCTCATGTGTAAGCTGCTCGCGTGCAAGCCCGCTGACCACAGCTGAGGCTCTCTTGGCATTTCTCGCCGGAGTAGCATTCGGTCCGGTTGGCGCCAACATCTTCTCGCCCAAGGAATGGGCAGGCGGTAGCCAGGAGGACCTCAACCACCTCACTTATCAGGTCACGCGCATCATCATTGCCATTCAAGTGCTCTTCACTGGCATTTCGCTCCCAAAGGCGTATCTGTGGCGCGAAAAACTCAGTCTGTTTACCCTGTTGATTCCTATCATGACCTGCGCTTGGTTCGTGACGGGCCTGTTGATCTGGGCCCTCATCCCGGGCCTCACATTCCTCGAGTCGCTCATTATCGGATCCTGCGTCACGCCTACGGATCCTGTCCTCTCCAACTCCATTTGCAAGGGTAAGTCGAGTGCCAAGAAGCGCCACCTTGTTGCAGATTGGTACTGATCGCGCACAGGCCGGTTTGCCGAGAAGTATGTTCCCCTGAGTGTGCGCAACATTCTGGTCGCCGAGGCGGGTGCAAACGATGGACTCGGCTTCCCATTCCTGTATGTGGGGTTATACCTCATCCTTATTCATACCCCTACACACCCGATTCACAACGTGAAGGGCGCCATTGGAGAATGGTGAGTGATGCGAGAGGCAGCGCTAACAGTAAGGTTCTACAACATCGTTTTTTACGAGGTCCTGCTTTCGGTGGTGCTAGGAGCACTGATAGGTTACGTCGCACGGAAGGTTCTGCGCTTTGCGGAACAACGCAAGTGCGTTGGCTTGGATACTCTGGATACTAACTTCTAGCATGATTGACCACGAGTCGTTCCTCTCGTTTGGCGTTGCTCTCACCTTCTTCACCCTTGGTGTAGTTGGCATCCTCGGTAGCGACGACATCCTGGCTTGTTTCGTTGTGGGCAACTCGTTCACCTGGGATGACTGGTTCCGTGTTCAGACCGAGGACCATGCCTTCCAGGATGTCATTGACCAGCTCCTCAACAGCGTAAGTGCAACTCTGCGGATGCACGACCTGGCTGACATCTAGGGCATTTTCTTGTACATCGGTGCCATTATGCCCTGGGACCAGTTTGGCAACTTCTGGGACATCACGCCATGGCGTCTGGTAGTGTTGGGTCTTCTGGTCATTCTCATCCGTCGCCTCCCTTGGGTCTTAGCTCTGGTGAGGCGGTCCTCACGTGTCAAACCTGACAACAGTCGCATTTCATTCCCACGCTTCCTACCTGGAAGGAAGCGATATTCGCCGGGTACTTTGGCCCAATTGGTTTGTTGTTTATCTGTTGCAGTCCTGACTCTAGGTGTCGGTGCAGTCTTCTACGTTCAGGTCGCACTGGAGGAGATTCCCACCGACGGGACACGCGAGCGCCTTCACAAGTGAGTAAACCTTTGAATCGACAGCTCATGCCAGCGTCATTCTTCCTGTGGTCTACTTCCTTGTTATGACTTCTATCGTGATCCACGGCGTTACCATTCCTGTCGGCAAGGGATTCTGGCATGCGCGCACCCTCACGATTACGAGGTCTACGACCGCAACGACTGGCGTTGTGTCCCGACTTCCTGCACCTATGCCTTTCGGCTCAACCGAGGAGGTTGACTCGCAACAAGTTACCGCGACTGTGATGGACGTGTCCAAGGGGACGGAGAGCGAAACCTCGGAACCATCGACCGCCGTCGATCAGGTGGCCGTTGTGGACGCCGTTACCGAGGAGCATGTGCGCTTCAAGCTGCCCCAGGCGAATAACCAACATCCTGCCACCGGCGAGCCCATTAGCCGTGCAGGCAGCCTTGCCCACGGTATCTCGCGGGGCGACCGGATCTCGAGCGGACGCAACACACCCATCGGGTCCCGACCAACCACGCCCACGCGCCAGTTCACAGGCGAAGGGATTCTCACACCGAGCCGCAAGGGTGCTCTAGACTCGCCCGTATGATAGCAAACGACATATGGGTGGACAGTGCTGCATCTTGGCATATTTACTTCATACTGTTGGAGATGTAGCTCTCTCGGCGCGTAGGACCTGTGCCTGGGGTAACTGATCGCTGAAGACGCGTGAACGCGTTGATTGAAATTTGGTTCCGCTTCAGGGTCAGCAGCGGGACATCAACACGAGCCATGGGTGTTGCAACTTGTCGTCGCTCTTTTCTTCAAGCCCTAACGCCAACAGCCACTCATTGTAACGAGTCAGTACCGCCTGTTGACGGCCAATACCCGTGCTGACGCAGTGTCCTCGATAACAATGATGTCCATGATCATCACGCCCGCCCGCCTGTCGCCCCTGCCAATCATTGTTCGAAACTTCGCTGCCGCTGCGACTTCACGTCCCTTTGCCACCTCCGGCTTTCTGCTACCTCCTATCTTCTTGTCGTATTGCTTTGCGCTCTCGCCTCCCAATCCTTTCCTCCCTTTTCGCTCCCGCCTCCACTCGGACCGCTTGACCCTAACACCTTGACCTACAATGCCTGGCCGTTCAGTGCGCGAGATTGTCCACCTCCAGACGGGCCAGTGTGGTAACCAGATTGGTGCCAAGTTCTGGTACGTATTGTGTTATGAACCAGCTCACGCCTAGGGAAGTTGTTTCCGAGGAGCACGGCATTCAGGCCGACGGTGCTTACAAGGGCACTTCGGACATTCAGCTCGAGCGCATCAACGTCTACTACAATGAGGCGGCTGCTGGCAAATACGTCCCGCGCGCCGTCTTAATTGACCTGGAGCCGGGAACCATGGACTCGATCCGCGGTGGTCCCCTTGGATCCCTCTTCCGCCCTGACAACTTTGTGTTTGGTCAGAGCGGCGCCGGTAACAACTGGGCCAAGGGCCACTACACCGAGGGTGCCGAGCTCGTCGACTCGGTCCTTGACGTCGTCCGTCGCGAGGCGGAGGGCTGTGACTGCCTCCAGGGCTTCCAGATCACCCACTCCCTCGGTGGTGGTACCGGTGCCGGTATGGGCACCCTCCTCATCTCCAAGATCCGCGAGGAGTACCCCGACCGCATGATGTGCACCTTCTCGGTCGTCCCTTCGCCCAAGGTCTCGGACACTGTCGTTGAGCCCTACAACGCGACGCTCTCCGTTCACCAGCTCGTCGAGAACTCGGACGAGACGTTCTGTATCGACAACGAGGCGCTCTACGACATCTGCTTCCGCACCCTCAAGCTCTCTACTCCCACCTATGGTGACCTCAACCACCTCGTCTCCGTCGTCATGTCGGGCATCACCACCTGCCTGCGCTTCCCTGGTCAGCTCAACTCGGACCTGCGCAAGCTTGCCGTCAACATGGTGCCCTTCCCGCGTCTACACTTCTTCATGGTCGGCTTTGCCCCGCTCACTTCGCGTGGCTCGGCGTCGTACCGCGCCGTCTCGGTTCCCGAGCTCACGCAGCAAATGTTCGACGCCAAGAACATGATGGCGGCCTCGGACCCCCGCCACGGCCGTTACCTTACCGTCATGTGCATCTACCGCGGCAAGGTCTCCATGAAGGAGGTCGAGGACCAGCTCCAGACCGTCCAGACCAAGAACTCGGCCTACTTTGTCGAGTGGATTCCCGGAAACGTCGCTGCTGCTCAGTGTGACATTCCTCCCCGCGGTCTCAAGATGTCCTCGACCTTCATCTGCAACTCCACCTCCATCCAGTCGCTCTTCAAGCGTATCGGCGAGCAGTTCTCGGCCATGTACCGCCGCAAGGCCTTCGTGCATTGGTACACTGGCGAGGGCATGTGGGTCTGGGGACAGAATAATGCTGACTAGCAGGGACGAGATGGAGTTCTCGGAGGCCGAGAGCAACCTGCAGGACCTCGTCTCCGAGTACATGCAGTACCAGGAGGCGTCTGCCGACGACGAGATCTACGACGAGGAGGTCCCTTACGAGGAGGAGGGTGAGGAGATGTAAGACGGCACGCATTGTCAGTCTACCCTCCTCATTGACGACCCGGCGGCAGCCTTGTCGTCGCCCTCGTCTGCTTCCCCTCATCCCCTTTCCCCACCCCCACTTTTTCGACCGCCACGCTCGGAGCTCAAGTCTCCGGTGTCTCGTGAGGAGACGGCGTGCTGCGCATGCATCTTCATATAATAACAGAGGCGAGGATGAATAGACAACAGGTAGTTTGGTGGTTGTAGTTGGCCATCCTCGGCATCCTCGGCCTTGTCCGACGGTCTAGGCACCAACACCCTACCACTCTCGACAGCCACATGAGATCCCAACTTTGCTCTAACTCTTCGCGCTGAGACTGCAGAGTCGATGCTCCAGACATACGCAAAGCCCCGGCTGCGAGTGAACAACACCTCGCCATGTCCCCGCCCTCACCGTTAATCCGCGGGCTATCTGCAGTGACAGCCCACCGAACGAGTGCGGAGCTAGCAAACGGTGCAACTCCAAGTGACAATCCTGTCGACCTCGCTCGAGCGGAATCTCTCGATGTTGGCCCACCACCAGACGGTGGTGCGACTGCCTGGCTCAATGTCTTTTCCGTTTTCCTGCTGCTCTTTGTCATTTTCGGCTGGACAACGAGCTTTGGGCAGCTCTCCGTGTACTATCTGCACCACCAGCTGCCAACGTATTCCAAGTCGACCGTCGCGTGAGCAATATGCTCCCTGACCAGCTGACGAGAGATGGCTGGGCTCAGCGCAGTCCACGATCTGCTTCTGCGGCAGTGTGCCGGTGGGGCGATATTTCGACGCTCACGGGCCGAAACTCCTCATCCGCGTCGGCACACTCTTCACCATCAGTTCCCTCGTCGGCATCGCATGTGAGACCGAGTCGATGATGGACTGACGCCAGTCTCGCACGAGTTTTACCAATTCCTGCTCGGCCACATGCTGTTCGGCATCGCCGGCACATTGATCTATGCACCAGCAACAGCGATCTCGGGGCACTGGTTTAGCACGCGCCGCAGCACAGCCGTGGGCATCATCGTCTGCGGTGGTGGTCTGGGCGGTGTGGTCTACCCGATCTTCCTCAAGAACATGTTCGATCGGTTCTGTACGTCCTGTGTCTTCTAAGCTTACCTTAGCGTTCCGCAACTCTATACTGATAGTCACGGCGTTCAACCTCGTCCTCATGCTCCCGGCAGCCTGTGGGTTGATGAAGGCCCGTCTTCCTCCGCGTCGCCCACCACCGCTTCGCGCTCTGGCCGGACCGTGGAAGGACATCCAGTATGCCTTCCTCGTCATCGGCTCCGGGATGTGCACGCTCAACCTCTTCTCGCCGTATTTCAACGCACCTATCCTCGCGACGGGGAACACCCTGCCAAAGCACATTGCAGACTACGCGCTCGCCATCCTGCAAGCGGGATCATTCACAGGCCGTGCCACAGCAGGTATCCTAGCCGACAGATTTGGCGTGTGGACAGTCTTCATCGCCTCTATTGCCGGCCTGGCGATCTCGCTGTTTGGCTTCTGGACGGCACAGTTGAACACGGCGGGGACCATTGTGGGCCTGATCCTGTACGGCATCGCTTCGGGGGCGTGGTTCACCCTCGCCGCTGCTGCGTGCGTCGCCATCTCACCCGTGAGGGAAGTCGGTATGAGGATTGGCATCCTGTGGGCCTCGGTAGGCATTCCTGTGCTGATCGGCCCTGTTGTCTGTGGTGTCCTCATTGCCAAGGCGGACGGAAAGTTTACTCCGTACGCTGGTGCTTTCTGTGGAGCTACAATGGTGCTCGCCACAATTTTGACGCCGGCACCGAGGTTGTGGCAGATTGTACAGGGGCTGTTGGGAAGGAGGAGAGTGACGGGTGGGGAGGCGGGAGTGGGCTCAGAGGTGGAGAAGGGGAGGGCCCTGCAGGCTGAGGAAGATGTTGTAAAGTAGCCAAGAGGCCAAGAGGGTCGGAGGTCAACATTCCATGCACAGATCGCTCAGTCACTTCCATAATCCGCAATCCGTGATACGTAAGAAAGCGTTCGCATCGTGCAAGCTATTGAATCACCGCGCCCTCGCGACCTCAGAGTGTGCATCTTGAGCAACGGAATAGTCGCGTCTTCCGGGGACCGTCCACAGCCACACTCGGTCGCGACGCCGAAGACATCTACCACACTTCTAGCCGCCTTGATACGGCGCTTGGCCCCTCCGGCACCATCTTCGCGATGCACAAGTCCAAGGTGGAGCTCTGTGCCGAGGGGAAGACTCAGATCCTTGAGCGGCGCAAAGTATGCCGCATCATCCCGCTCAATAGGAACAGGGAGGTGGATCCAGTTGACCTATCTCGGGGTGCGAGCAAGAATGCCTTGCGCGAAGCGCATGAGGTTGCGCATATCAGTGGGCTCGACAAAGTGCTTCTCCGCTGCGTCGCCGTAGCACGGTGATATCCAACGTGCACGTCCTCGGGCACACGGTCGGCCTGCTCGGCCCGTTCTCCAACGCCGTCCCAGACATCCTCGAACCACGCTTTGGGGAGATAGCTGTGCTTTCCCGGCTGCTCGGCGTTTTCGATGAACGCAAACTCGACCGCGCAGTCTCACTGGGTCGCTAGGTCTCGTGAGGAATGGAGGCGAGGATCTCGTCGAGCTCGCGGAAGAGCCCAGCGTCGCAAACACCCGTCTCAGCTTTGAAGAGCAACCTACTGTCGTGTGCCACTCGCCATCCATGCGTTGCTGACTTCTTCGTATTCTCGCTCATCTCTCGTCCGTGGCGCCGGCGCAGCAATCCCAGCTTCCACTCGGGGCCAGTGTTTAAGATTGCCGAGCACCATCAATGACAGCTCGGAGGCCTGGTGGACGGCGCAATGTGGCCACGTCCATCGATGCCGATCAGCGTTATCCTGGGCCCAAGTCCGTGATAACAAGCCGGGGCCACTGAAGCCGAAAGTGCTGCCTCACATTCGGGGCGAGATGCTTCCACGCAGGGTACGCGTGAGGCGGAGCCTCCGTCCCTCACACAAGTTGCCGATGGACTAATTGCTCGCCTCCTGAGCTCCTTTTTACGGACTCCGCTCTTCAGGTGTCCGTTGCTCAAACGACGTACAGTATCGGTGCCGACCTCCGAGTGGCTATCGCAGGCTGCGTGCGGCGACTTGTCGGCAATCCGGACTGTTCCTAGATGGCACCACCCCTGGCTTACTCTCCATGACCCCGATGCTAACCTTCTACCTCGCCGACTCCGCTGTGTTTCGTCCCAGCCGAGCAGGAACGGTAACTTGGGGCTAGCGAATGGACTGGGGACGACAAGGCGGGACGTCACTCACCTCCGCATCGGACCAGATGGCGGGGCTGGGCCCAGCTGGCAGGCTCGGTGCCCCGGCGCTGAGAGACCCACCCCGCGCTTCGCGCTGCCGCCGGCTGTGCGTTCTCTTCCCTCGTTCGGTGGCCACGGCGCCGGAGATAACAGAAGTCGCCATCCAAGGAAGCGAGGGTTTATAAAGAGCCGTCACGGCAGGCGATCGCTCCAACGACCCCCGCCACCCGTACACCATGGTAAAACTCGCACTGATCGAGGACCGCCCGACACCGAAGGAGGTGTATAACTGGCGAGTCTACTTTTTCGCCTCCCTCGCATGCTGGGCGTCGGTTCTCATCGGTTATGACGTGAGCTAGGTATCCTGCTAGGCTAATCGCAGTCTGCCTTCATTGGCTCGACGATGGCCCTGTCCAGCTTCAAGAAGGAGTTTGGCCTGACATCAAAATCGACATCACAGATCAACTTCCTCTCTGCCAATATCGTCTCCTGCTACCAAGCTGGCTGCTTCTTCGGTGCACTTTCCGGCTACGGAGTGGGATACTTTTGCGGTCGTAAATGGGGGCTGTTTGTCGCCGCCTTGGTTTTCATCGTTGGAGCAGTTCTCCAGACGGTTGCCTCCCACAAGACAGGCCTTGGGATCATGTACGCTGGTCGCATTATCGCCGGCTGGTCGGTCGGTGTTTGTTCCAACCTCACGCCGATCTACATCGCCGAGATTTCTCCACCCGCCATCCGCGGCCGCCTCATCGGATTGTACGAGCTTGGCTGGCAGATCGGTGCCGTTGTGGGCTTCTGGTTGCCGTACGGCGTCCTCCAGAACATTCCTACAAGCAACAAGCAGTGGATTATCCCTTTCGCGGTCCAAATCATCCCGGGAGGATGTTTGGCGATCGGCGCGGTTCTTCTGAAAGAATCTCCCCGATGGCTTGCGTCGCGTGACCGCTTCGAGCCCGCGCTCCGTAGCCTCAGCTACCTGCGTAATCTCCCAGCCGAGCACAGCTATGTGCAAGAGGAAATGTACGAAATCAAGACAGCAATTGAGCACGACGAGGAACTCGCCGGCCCTGGCATCATGGGACCTCTCAAGACGCTTTTCCGGTCCCGCCAGTACCTCCGCCGACTTGGCCTGTGCTGCATGCTCTTTGCGATGCAGAATGGGACTGGCATTAACGCTATCAATTACTACAGTTCGTTGCAAACGATGTGCAGTGCTGACAACAGGTCCAACCGTGTTCAAGAGCATCGGGGTCACTGGAACCAGCACTGCACTCCTCACCACCGGTGTTTTTGGACTCCTGAAATTCGCAGCTGCTCTCATTTGGCTGCTCTACCTCGTGGACCGCTTCGGTCGCAAGCCCCTTCTCATTGGAGGCTCCCTTGGCGGCGCAGCTTGCATGCTCTGGATCGCAATCTACATCGCGGTGGCCGACCCGGCGAACAACAAGTCCGACAAGCTGAGCGGCGGTGGCATCTCTGCTATGGTTGCGTTCTACCTGTGGACGCTTTTCTACGGCCCTACTTGGAACGGTACTCCCTGGGTCTTTGGCGCCGAGAGCATGCCAACCTTTATCCGTTCCGCCACGCAGGCAATCATTGCCTCGAGCAACTGGCTCTTCGCTTTCCTTATCGCGCGCTTTACGCCACAGATGTTCCAGAAGATGCGCTGGGGTGTCTACCTCTTCTTCGCCTCGCTCATGCTCCTGTCCATCCCTATCGTTTGGCTCGTTATTCCCGAGACATCGGGTGTGCCACTTGAGTCCATGGACGAGCTCTTTGACTTGCCTGCACGCAAGGCACACGGGATCGTATGCGAGCGCCTTCGTGCCGAGCACGCTCAGCGCTCCACGGTCGACGACAAGACATTTGGGGTCAAGACGCACGTTGAGGATGTGGACTCGAAGCACGGGAGCATTGCTTGAGAAGTTGGAGGTGTTCGGGATGAAGCACGTCGCCACGGTCACTAGTTGTTATATCAATGCACATGTAAACAATCCCACATATGCTTCTCGGATAGTCGCTTGACGCACGTTGCAGCGTGACTCGGCTAGGTGCAGAAAGTGCAGAAGAATTGGCAGTCAGCGTCCAGACATAACGCTTGCACACTTTTGGGACTTTCAGCAGTTTCAGTATTTCTAACGAGAAGGGATGTTCATACCACCGAGGGCATTTTGGGCTAAGGTGGGCGTCGCCCATGGGTGTCAACCATTTCCAAGCAGTCCGCTTACAACAATGGCATCAAGTAGAATACAAATGGATGCTACACAATGGGACACGACTCGTGCCATGCTACCCATCGGCCAGTCGACGCGTCCTCGATCTTCTCCTCTTCGTTCTCATTGTCCATGTACACGTCCTCCCTGTGCCCCCCATTCGTACCATTGGCCTGAGGCTTGTCGTGCTTCCCCGGGTGCTTGGACTTTGGCATCTTGAGCCAGCCCGTTGACAAGGGCAGCCCATCGATGTCGGAGAGATGCTTGTTGCACCGGTAACATCGTGCGTCGAGCATGGGCAGGATATGCGGCACGCGATAGAGGAAGCTCGCGACTGACAAGTTGAGAGCTGTTAGTCGCTCAGACAACAATAGCGATGGGCCGGCTGGCGGTTGGGCATGGATTGGGGGCGCCTGTGATTAGCTCTGCTGTCACTTTGACTCACGATGTCTCCTGATCGAGGGAAGACACGGACGCCAAGCACGCGCACGTCCCTCGCATCTTCGGACGCGTCAAGGGTCTGCACCAGTACCCAAGCGTGTGCTCTCCTTTTCAACTCGACAAGAATGGCGGATCCCTCAAAATGAACCCTGGCCATCGTTTCCGGATGCTGCGCGTTATGGGCCTCGACTGCCTCTTCGACACTCTGCGCACGGCACAGCGGAGACGTATCGGGAATCGGTGGCTCTAGAACTGGCCTCTCGGCCTTTTGTGCCGTCTCCTGTCGTCGTCGTCTCGACACGCCAGTCGGAACAGGTATCGGCGGTAGCGGTGGGAGTGGAAAGTCATTCGACGACGTGGGGTAAGGGAATTCTGCTCTTAGCGATGACATCGCTCGACTTACGCTGAGTTCCATTCGCGGCGCCATCGACTAGCAAGCGCAGGACCCTCAACGCTTCGGCAGCATTCTGTACGCCACGGCCGCGCACGGTCGGATTCGGGAACGCTGGTATCGACGTATTCTGCGTCGACACAGCCGGCGGCGGGTCGGGCGGCGGTGCGGTTGTCATTGCTGTTAACGCTATGGACAATGAGTCAATGCCCATCACAGTCTCGGGGTCGTCTCCGGGACTCCGGCACGGAAGCAATAACAAGCTCCTGAAACCTGGAGCTCCGCAGTGGCACTAAAAGCAGGCGTCACCAAAACAACCTCGACTGGCCCGTCGATGGAGCTTACCATCTCCCACTTGCTCTCACCATGAGCAAGACTGCCAACGACGAGAAGGATGCCGGAACATCGCCACCAAAGGGTAACTGGCTTATGGGCCACCTCTACCCATGGCTTGCGGCGGCGCTTCGCTCGCCGCAGGCTTGGAAGACATGGGTGCGCTGCATGGTCGCGTTCTTCGTCCTCATGGTGCTCATGCTCGTAGAAAAGAGTAGGTCGTCCTTCGGACCGCAGCTAACCTCAGCACTCACTGCGATCGGCTCGGCGACCTTCTTCGGGCTCATCGCCGTCATGATCCTGCCACCTTCATTCCCTGTGACAATGAACTTTATGGCCCAGGTAACCCTCATGCTGGGCACGCTGTTTGGATGGGCATGGGGATGCGCGGCAATGGCGGCTGCAGACAGGGCGCGCTCCAAAGCACACACGATGGCGGAGCTGCAAAAGGCACAACAGGAGGGCATTCCCAGTATGTCGGCGGGCGCCGATGATGACTGATCGATAGCTGTGTTGGCTGTCTTCGCTGCTCGCTTCTTGGATACGCGAAGCTCGACAGTGTATGGCGTCTTCCAATTCTTTGGTCAAGTCTTTATCGCATGGGTGCGCACGCAACGCCCTACATTGTGTGTGCTGGCATTTCGGGAGCTGATAGCAGTGCGCTTTTTGCGATCTTCGCCAGCATCATTCTGGATTGTGAGTGGTAATCATGAGCTAGCTAAACCCAGTGATGACCACTTTTGGGCCTCTCTTCCCCAAACCGAACTACACCATCGCGGTGAGTGCCCATCCTGAGCCGAGCTTACGAAAGAAAAACCTCATCATCCCGGCAGCAGTCTTCATGGCTGTCGCACTCGCATGCTCATTGCTCATCTTCCCCGAGTCTCAGAGCCACGTCACCCTCGGCCTCTTGGTGAACAAGGGCTTGCCGCCGCTTACTGGCGTGTTGACCATCCAAGAAGAGATTCTGTCCACTCGGCCATCCGATCACGAAGCTTGGGCCAAGCTGGCGGACGCCGTCCGCCTCTATCAAACCCAGTATCTTATGACTGCCGCCGGTTTGGATGCGCAAAAAGGAATGCTGCAGCTGGAAGTGTCTCGAGGGCGAATCAGCCCAGGCCAGCTGCAAGAGCTCATAAAGAGGCTCAAGGACATTGCCGCAAAGTCGTTCGGTCTCGGAGCCTTCGTGGTGAGCTCCAATGCCTTTCAATTGACTGATCCCAGACAATGGTTCAGCAACGGTACGAGGGCCTTGTTGCTCACCGCGACAATCCCCTTCCGCATGTGACCTCCTTGGGTAAACAGCGCGTCGAGGAGGGCTTGGCGGACCACGAGAAGAGCGGCAACCGCTCGCTGGAGGGCCTGTTGCCACTGCTCAAGGAGACTACCTCCGAACTCCGTCTCACGACGGCTACTGCTCTCGAGGACGCGTCGCAATATCTCACGGCAATCAACAAGAGTCGCTGGAAGAAGTTCCCGGCTGACCTACCTCCGACATCGAAACGCCAAGAGAACCTAGACAACCTCCGCAAGGCGCTCGCAGAGTTTAGGAAATCCAAGCACTTTGGGATTCTCGACCAATTCCGCGACATGTTTGACGAATCTGGCCAGCTAAAGCAAGAGGACCTGCCCAACCTCACCAACGAGGTCCGGGGTCTGTTCCGCTGTTTCATACTCACTTCGAGTCTCATCAGCTACGCCGTCGCCGTGATCGCCTTCCTCGAGCTCCTCATGGTCATAGAGGTCTCCAACCCGAAGAGCAAACTGCAGTTCCCCGGAAAGTTCGTCTCAGAGGCAGTAAAGGTCGCAAACTCAAGAGCTGCGCCTGGAGAGGCAGATCTCGCGTTTCGTGCAGACGACGCCCTGGCCGACCGTGACAGTATCGACAGCGACCACGAAGCGGAGAGCGATGACGACGCGAGTAGCGAACATACTAGGGTGGAGAAGCCCAAGAAGGTCAAGAAGCGGAGAAACCTGTATGGTATGTTCAACTATACGTGCCTCACTGACAGAAGCCAAGGATCCCGACGCTGGCGAGCCTCGCAACGCATTCCAGAAGTTTGGACGCCTCCTTTCCGCCGCGGGCAGGGGCTTGGCCTCTCCCAACGGGATGTACTGCCTGAAGTATGGCGTGGTGTCGATCGCACTGTGGATTCCAGCAGTGGCTCCGTCAAGCGCCAAGTTCTACTACGAGAATCGGTGCGTTTTGCAATGTGTTCGCGCTCACTCTCAGTGGCCTCTGGGCTCTCATTATGGTTTGCGCCCTTCGCCGGATTTGACTGACGGCAGGCTCAAACAGGCATGGGCGTCTTCACGGGCGAACAGGTGTACAACTTTGTCACACGCATGGTGGGTGAACGAGCGTCCATCGCTGACCTCAGTGGGGCACCATCGTAGGCTGCCTCATTGGGATCGTTGTCTGGTACATAGGAGCACCAGGCAAAGCGCTCGGCAATCCGTACGGTGTCGCAGCTGCGACTGTGGGTAGGCAATGAGATGCCGCTGACGACAGATGGTCTTTACAGGACCTTTCCTTTTCATCCGCATCGCGGCGCCTCCACGTGACATGGGAATGTGGCTCATGATTGGTGTCACTATCGTGTTCGTTGTCGGCTACAGTTGGTGCGACAACCACATTCAGCAGTCAGCAAACCAAGGCGCTGGCGCATCACTCGCGGCGAGGAGAGCCTTGCTGGTTGTCATTGGTAGATGCCAGGTGTTCATCGCTGATCTCAGGCTTCGTGGCCAGTTTCATCGCGATCCTGTTCCCACGTCCCGTCTCCGTGCGCAAAGTCTTGCGGGAGGGCTTTGCTAAGAATATCGGGGCACTTGGGCAGCTATATGGCATGGAGGTCTCTGCCCTGGAAGAGGCGCGCAACGAGCCTGGAGTTTCCCGGGCAACGCTTGACCGCCAGCGTGCGCACTTTCTCAAGGTGTTCGGTCGGCTGCAGCAAATTCAACAGCGCATGGCCTTTGCATTCTGGGAGCCGGCAATGCGCGGCCCTTGGCCAAAGAAGAAGTACGAGGCTCTGACCCGTGCGCAGATGCAGATGCTCGGCGCTTCTGCTCTGCTCGCGGGTTCATACTCCCAGCTGGACCCGCAATGGATCGTCCAAATCACCAACAGTGACATGATGCACCCCGGCTTTGTGGCGGACTGCCTCACGACGTTTTCGCTTCTGCGACACTCGCTGCGTGGAAGCGTACCGCTCCCCCCGATGATCCCCATCTTCGAGCGTCTAGCATACCACCGTTCAGGCAACCATGCGCGCATGATCGCCCGAGCGGCATTGCGGGGCGAAAACAAGAATCTCCCCGTGCTGCACAGTACACTCCAGCTGGCGAGCGATGTCAAGCCTGGCGCATCTTTGCGGTCCGAGATAGCCCTGTTCGACACAGTGGGCAAGGTCTTGACATGGCAGAACTGTCACGTAAGTTATACTACGAGTTCGCAGCTGACAGTAGAACGAGCAATTCTCGCTCTTCGCGACGTCGTTGATTGCGCTGTCGCACATTGTTGGCGGACTGCATAGCATGCACGACATCGTGCTTGACCTCGTCGGCGAGCGCGAGCTGGACGGATTCGACGCCGCGCAAGAGCGGTGGGCGCAAAGCCAGATGGAGGTGTAGATGCGTTTCCGCCGAAGGTATAATTGCTGCATGCATGGGTTATTTGGTACTCCGAGGCTGTCACTGCTCACGAGTTGTTCGTGGGGCGTTGCTCTCCAACACCAAGACTTACGTTGAGAAAGCGCTAGGATGCGAGATACTAGTGCATGCAGACAACAGGCTAATGCTGAGAAACGGACAGACAACCCTTGGAGACTGAGAGGGGGGTGATGCGATGCGTACACTAAAGAGTAGAGGCACAAGCTGACGGCCGTTGGAACCCAGGAGGGAACACTTGCCGTGCATTTATGTTTATCCTCGCAGTGGAGACGAAGCGCTTAGCAGCGCGCAATAGCTCGGAGTCACCCTCGCGTTCGCGGAAGTGCGCAGGGAGCGTATCTTCCATGATCCGCGGTACGCCGTGGTACGCCTGACGCCCCCGACCAGACATGATAAATACGTCGCCTGAGCGGAGGATCACCGGCTGTGGCGGATCCTCACGGGAATCTGTTCCAAGAAGAAAGATTGCTGCGTGACCCAGGCTATGATCAGCGAGTACCGGCTGTGAGGCCTACGAAATGGACACTAGTGGCCGGGAGTTGTCAAGCCTGCTGTCAGCTTACGAGGAGAGGGCCCTCACTCGCTGCGGTCAACGTGAGCCATGAGCGTGTCACCGAGCTGGTAGAAGTTGACTATGCCAGTGTCTGGTTCTTTATGGTCAGCCAAGGTATCCCCAGCACCAACCATAGTCGTTCTTCCAAACTGCCCATCGAGGGATATTGTCGGCTGCCACCCCAGTGTAGGCTTCGCCCCATGGCACCTGCGACACAGCTTTCTGGCACAGAGACGCCAGCTTTGGTGGGAAAGGTATCGGATCATCTGTCGAGAAGTCATAGCTCTTTGTCGACCACTAGTTTCAGCTCACCACCACAATTTGAGCTCACCTGGTAAACCCAGCCAAGATTTGCCCAGCGCATCTCGCGAATTAGAGTTTCAACAGTCTTCGGAGGTACTTTGAGGCTTATGACGTCCCCTGTCCAGGTCTCATTCCTACGCTTGACTTCATCAAAGCCCATCGTGCTGGCCGGTGCCGTCTCTATGAGCTTGCGTGTGCCCACGACCTCCTTGGCAGCCTCGGCATGAGTAAGGCGCTCGTCTTCCTCTAGTTTCACGTGCTTTGGTAGCACTTCGTGCTCTGGTTTGGTGGCAAACAGCTCGAACAGGTTGGCAGGGACATCGTAATGGGTATCGAGTGACAACGGGTTTGGGGGGCGAGTATACTCCCCAAGCGCGGCGAGAAGGAGCTCCTCTTGCTCGTCGGGAGACAAGTAACCGGGTATCAAGATGCAGCCTGAATGAGTGACTGTGACATTCTAAACCAACCTTCGGCGACGACATATGCCGCTCGACCGTCCTCGAGCTCGAGCTTGGGTGCGCAGGCAAGCTCTGGCCGCACGCCCCGCGGCCGCTCTCTGCCAACTTTCGGCGGCCGTTGGCGTCGAGAAGGATTAGACGGCTCAGCGTGCTCGCGCGCCCACCAGCCTGCGCGCCAGACCTCGTCCTCGTCGCAGTTGTGCGGTCGGGAGAGGTCAAGCACAGGCTTGCACAGGGTCGGGGGAAGACCGCGCAGCGCCGGCAACCGCGCACTCGAGCGGTTCTTGAAGTGCTTCTCCGCGAGCCTGAACGCTGGGTGCGCAGCGGCCGCGCCGTCGCCCATGGCTGTCGATTAAGTGACTGGCGAAATCGGTTAAGTTACACAAAATCGCCCGAGTTACATTTCAGTCGGTGCCTGACCTCCACTCCATACCGACATAATACTCTGTCGACGCATTCTGCTCGCGTCCACAAACCGTTCTACGCCAGAGATGGTTGCAGATGTACATATGCGTCGTCAGTACGGTCTGGAACGAATTAACCTCTCTGTAAGCCTTGCTGCCCGGAAAATTATGATCTAAAGCCAGCCAGAGCTCGTCTGCGCTGGACGGTTGCATAAAATGTGTTAGACCATGCTCATGGCGGCCGGTAACGAGCAGAGCTTAGATCTTCAGCTCTTTCATACCATCCTTCCAAAATGTGAACTGCCGGGCGTCAGCTCGAAGCTCGTTGCGGGGGAAGTCTACTCACGTAGGGGGTAACGCCGTCCTCGCGGTAGTTCTGCTATTAGCGACGGACTTGGGGCAGTATGTAGAACGCAGGACGCCTGTGGGGCTCGAAACAATTTGAAGGTCACAGACCCCTCGGCCCTCGCATCAAACTCACAAGGAGAGCAACCATGCCGTCGGGGTTCATCGACTCGCCGGTGTAGAACTCGTAGTCCTTGAAGTTGCCGATGATCTTCTTGGCGAAGGCCTGGGCGCCCTTCTCGAAAGCCTCAACGCGCTCGGGGTTCTTGGACTGGAGCTCGGTCTTAACGGCCTTCATGTAGCCCTTAAGGTAGGTGAGGTACGACTGAAGTTAGCAGATTGATCCATCGCTTTCAACAGTACAACCCACCTTCTTGTCAAACTGGGTCGACTGGAGACGGAACGAGTGGACAATGTTGTTGACCTGCTCGGCGCCGTTCTCGAGAGCCTCCTCGGCCTCCTCAGCGGAGGGGTTGGCACCTTACACAGTTAGCATCGTCACGCTGTGAAAATTCATAGCGCCCAGGCCCACCGAAACAGTCTGAGCTGGCGCATGGGCACTTGTCTCACTCACCGATGTCGACGTTGCCGTCCGAAACGATGATCATGGACGCGTCGACCTCGAACGCGATGTCGTCGACGAGCTTGCTGCAAAAGTCAGTAATTTTGATCTCCCAGCGACATGATAGCCGCCACAGCGGCAGCTGAATCTACGCACACGTCGAAGGCGTCCGAGATCATCTCGTCGCCGGTAAGGATGTCCTGGTAGATGATCATGTTGGACTTTTGGTGGTTGGTGGTGTGTTGGGAGAAAGAGACCACCCACCCGCAAACGTTTTGGGACGGATGGGAGCTGCCAGCCAGGAGGCCCACACACTGTGCCCTCGTCAGGGAAAAAATCACTCAGCCAATACTTTCTGCAATTTTGTGAATTAATCCAGCACCTCCACTCTCCCACGCTGTCGGCGCCACTCATGGGCCTCCACCCGTCCCAGAAATCAACATCAGTGCGATCAACAACAGTCGCCCTCTTCCTCTCCTCTTCAACTCTCCAAAATGCAGGCGACGCAGGAGACACTCGCCGCGCTCTCAAAGTATCTCCAGGATACGCTCTCTCCCGATGCTGCGACGCGCCGCGCAGCAGAGGAGTCGCTCCGCCAGGGCGAGCGCCAACCTGGCTTCCTCCAGGTGGTGCTCGAGCTCATTCGCTCCGATTCAGCCGATGTTACCATTAGGCAAGCAGCCGGTGTCTATTTCAAGAACACTGTGAAGCGTCTATGGGATGGCGACGATGAGGTGCAGATTTCCGAGCAGGACAAGGCAGCCGTCAAGACCCAGCTTGTCCCACTGATGATCGCTCTTGGCACTCCTCAAACTGCGCGCTTGCAGAGCCAGGTCGGTGAGGGTCTGTCTTTAATCGCATCATCCGACTTTCCCGATAACTGGGAGGGACTTGTCGACGTGAGTTCGAAGTCAGCAATTCTGTGCTTATAGCAGGAACTTGTCAACAGTCTGACTCCTGACAACTTTGTTGTCAACAACGGTGTCCTTGCAACAGCACACTCCATCTTCAAGCGGTACGAGTGCCCAAGTTCCTTCAGACTGACAGCAGGTGGCGCTCTCAGTTCCGCTCCAATGAGCTCTTCACTGAGATCAACTTTGTGCTGGAGCGTTTCTGCCAGCCTCACTTCGAGCTGTTCAAGCACGTCGACACTTTGCTCTCTACTCCCGCTGGCCAACCCCTGCCACCAAATGCCTCCCTCCCCTTACTTGCTCAGGCTCTGATCCTCCTTCTGCAACTCTTCGATGACCTCTCTTGCCAAGACCTTCCTCCGTTCTTCGAGGACAACATGGCGACATACATGGGTGATGGAACCCAGGAGGGTTGGCTGCTGAAGTACCTCAGTTGGGAGCGTCCAGAGCTCAAGGGTGATGTACGTGAGATATCTTTGCGTTATACTCACTGCGCAGGACGATGACGAGACACCCGGGCCACTGCAGAAGATCCGCGCTTCAATTTGCGAGATCGCCGAGCTCTACGCACAAAAGTACTCGGACGCATTCCCTCAACTCGGGGCCTTTGTCAACGGTGTCTGGCAAATGTTGACCACGGTCGGCCCAGGCACTCGCGAGGACCAGGTGCGCTGGAACCTTTGCCGTGCTGACTTTAGCTTGTTGCCCGAGCTCTGCGCTTCCTCTCAGTGGTCGTCAAGATGGGCAACCGTCGCGAAATGTTCGCTGCTCCGGAGACTCTTACCGCGTTCTGCGAGAAGATCATCTTACCCAATATGACTATCCGAGGTAAGCCCGCAAATGAAGCGAGACCTGACCGTCAGAGCACGAGGAGGAGATCTTTGAGGACAACCCGCAGGAGTACATCCGCATGGACCTCGAGCCATCGGCTGGCAAGTTGCGAGAGAAGTCTGCGCTGACCACCAGAGGCCGACACTCGCCGCCAGGCCGTCACCGAATTCACGCAGTCGCTGATGACGCATTTCGAGGCAGAGGTCACTACGATCATCCAGGGCTACATCTCCACTTTCTTGGCTGTATGTTTTCCGGCATATCTAGCTGACAACAGCAATACGCCCAGAACCCAAACGAGAACTGGAAGAGCAAGGACACTGCTATCTACCTGCTCACCTCCATTGCCTCCAAGGGATCCACGCAGCAGCGTGGTGTCACCTCCGTCAACGTTCTTGTTGACATTGTTGACTTCTTTGGCAAGAACGTCTTCGCCGATCTCCAAGCTGCGCCAGGCTCCGTGAACCCAATCCTCACTGTCGACGCCATCAAATACCTCTACACTTTCCGCAACCAACTCACCAAAGAGCAACTCTTGTCCGTCCTGCCTCTTCTCGTTCAGCACATCAATTCTGAAAACTTTGTCATTCATTCTTACGCTGCCATCACGATTGAACGAATACTCTTCATCAAGACCGAGAATCGTCAGCCTCTGTACGCCTGGTTTTCAGAGCTCGCTAACGTCAGCTTCACCTCGGCCGATGTGCAATCATTCGCTGCAGACACTCTTATGGCCCTCTTCACGCAAATCGAGAAGGGAGACTCGCCGGAGAAGGTGGCTGAAAACGACTACATGATGAAGTGTAAGTGGTCCCTCATCGACTTCACTCACTCCAGGCGGTATGCGCATGATCATCACGGCCGGCAGCGAGCTGGCCTCATCTTACGAGGCGATCCTCAACCGCTTGGTCAACATTCTGGGCCAGATCAGCAAGAACCCCTCCAACCCGCGGTTTAACCAATACTGCTTCGAGAGCGTGTCGGCTCTTATCCGCTGCACGTGTGAGGTCAACCCAGCCGCGCTGCCCAATTTTGAGGCAGCGCTCTTCGGGCCTGCCGAGGTCATCTTGTCTCAGGACATTGCTGGTGAGCATCATATCACATCTGCATCTCTGACGACCAGAGTTCATCCCGTACATTTTCCAGATTCTTGCGCAGCTGCTCGAGCTGCACGCGCCAACGCAGCTGCCAAACGAGTACCAGGCCCTGTTGACGCCACTTCTCTCGGCCCAGCTGTGGGAGCAGCGAGGCAATGTTCCCGCACTTGTCCGTCTTTGGAAGGCACTCCTCATGCGTGGCCCTTCCATCATTGTTGCGAACAACCAGGTGCAGGGTCTGCTGGGTATCTTCCAGCGACTCATTGGGTCAAGGGTCAACGAGGCGTTCGCATTTGAGCTCCTTCAGCCGATGTACGAGTTTGTCCCACTGTAAGCTCCCACAGCCGGTTTTATCTAACTTCAGCAACGTCATGCAGCCGTTCTCGCAGACGATTTTCATGCTGCTCCTCAACAAGCTGCAGAGCAAGCCAACGACAACATTCACGCAGTGCTTCGTGTACTTTATCTGCTTCCTTGCTGCTGTGGAGAACGTCGGCCCCGACGCCGTCATCAGCCTCCTTGAGGGTATCCAGCCCGGGTATGAAATCACATTGCGAGAGAATCTGACCACAGCCTCTTCGGTAATCTCCTGAACGGTGTTGTCCTCCCCAACACCCAGAAGGCGCCAGCACGCTCTCGCCGCGTGATCGAGGTTGGTCTCACCAAGCTCCTCGCAAAGTCAGATGCCATTCTCACGGCCCCGGTAGTCCAGTTCTGGTAAGCTCGTGGATCCTGTGTAAGCTGACAACAGGCCATCAATCTTCGTCGCACTTGTCGACCTCTTCACCCTCCCTCAGGATCTGACATATGCGGGCGGCGCGGCCGATGACCTGACAGCCGTTGACCCAGAGGATGGTGGCTTCCAGTCATCCTTCTCCGCGCTCGGCGCTTCCCAGGCGACCGTGCATGACCCCATCCCGGGCATCCCCGACGCAAAGAAGTACGCCAGCACTGAGCTCGCCGCACGGAGCAAAGCCCGTCCGGGCGTGGTAAGTTACTCGATCTTGATGCAACTGAAACCAGCTCCAACCGCTCATCGGGCAGGCGCAGCAGCAGGCCGACGCCAAGATTGGCGAGTTCATCCAATACATGGGCTCTAATGGGTAAGCATTCCGTGAGGTAATGGCTGATCGCAGCGACTCCATTGCGTAAAGACCTTAAACCGATCCCTGCATATTCTCTCACTGTTAGCGCACGTTTACTGCATGCGATGGATGCATATCATCGCGAAGCTAGTCGACGTCCATGGCGTCGGATCCTACGGGCTCGACCGCAGGAGGTGCGCTCATGCTCTCGTCGGCGGTTGATGCCTTGTCTGTCGCAGCTCGTTGGCCCACGTCTGTAGCAGCCTCCGATTCCTTCTCCTGCACAGGCTCCTCCCTAGCAGCAGCCTTCTCTGTCGGAGGTGCCTTCTGAGCCTCGCCTGCCGCATCAGCGTCTGCGACCTTCTCCTTGACGGCCACTTCTTCACCATTCTTGCGGGCAGCGTCCTCCTCTGTCGTCTTCCCGCCGGCATCAGCCTCCGCACCACGTCCCATCTGGGCTTCGGTGACCTGTCCCTCTCCGGGTTCGCTCTTCACACCTCCCTCCCCCTTCTCCCCTGCCGGGGTTGGAGTGTCTGGCGTCCCGTCCACAGCCCCGCTAGCAGCGCCTGGCGCGAGGAGCTCGCCCAAGGTACCAGCTAAGAACTTGTCGCCACAAGCATTGCACACTGGTCGTCAGCATCACCCACTCCAATTGCTTACGAGTGCTGCGCCCATTGGGTCCGCGACGCCAGACCTTCAGCCCAGGCTTGGCGCATCCCTCACAGACAGCTCCCGCCGTTCCGCGGCGGAACTTCCTAACAGGCGCCTGGCCCTTCTTGGTCCTGCGCGCCAGAGCCTTGGCAGCACCCGCTTCGACCCGCTCGTCAAGCGCATCCAGGCTGACGGGCATCTCGAATGTCACGGACGGCTCATCGCCCTTCCTCCGTTTCCGCCCGCCGTCCTCGAGCTCGAGGTCGAGGTCGATTTCAACACCTTCGCCAACGTCCTCGCCCAGTGCGCCGGAGGCATAAAGTGGACGGGTGGTCATGTGCATTGGCTTTGCGGCCCATTTGTCGTTGAAGGCCTCTACTAGCGCGGGCAGAGTAGACTCGACACGGAAGCGCGGGAAGCGCCGCGGGCCTACGCGTGAGAGGAGGGAGGAGAAGAGGGCTTTACGTCGAGCGAGCCATGTGTCGCGTACAAGGGGAGCTGGGGGCTTGGGTGGTAATGGTACGATCGCTGTGACTGCTGGTGTGGCTGGAGTCGCCTGTCTTGCTGGGGTTGAACTCGATGCGGCGGGAACCGGTGTCGTTGTGGCTGCTAGTGTTGATGTGGACGATGCAGCTGCTGTAGCTGGCGTGGCAGGTGTGGGTGGCGCTGCAGCCCCGGGCGCAGCAGGAGCCTTTGCGGGCGTGTTTGAGGCAGCGGCAGGAGTTGAGCTAGCTGCTGCTGGAGCCCCAGCCGCAGCTCCAGCCGTCTGGTTAAGTTCCGGCTCCAGCCTGGCCAAGCTTTCGAGCTCAACTTTCTCCACTTCATCGACGATGCTCTTCATCCGCCGCCAGACATGGTCTTGCACTCCAACCAGGCGAATGGTGATTGGCTCCAAGGCGCCTTCTGAAGGAAACCACGGCTCAGCGGCAAGGTTGAGCATGCCTTCCCGCGATGCGAGGTTCGCGTGCTCGTCATGCAAGTGACGGAAACTGCGCTTCGGGGATGTTGGCTCGGGCTTGACCTCGACCACAGGCTTTGGAGGGGACTTGAGCTTCTCGATAAACTCGGGGTTGTTGAACGGAAGCCGCTTCATGAACGACTCCCAGTCAGGTCTCTGCCATGGCATCTCCGGCAGAAATGTGGAAAGCAGGACGGTGCCGCGCTCCGGTTCCATCCCTGGGACGACTGGAAGATTGGTGAATAAGTCCTTCTTCGCTGCCGCCGGGTTGACGTCTGGTATGGATTCCGCTTCCACCGCAGCTTCTGCAGGCTTCGCTATCGAGCCACGAGTACGTTTCTTTCCTGCGACTTGCTCGAGCTCAGGTTTCACTGCAGTCTCGGGCGGAGGAGGCTTGGGTGCAGCGACAGAAACGGGGGGAGCGGTGGTAACGTAGTCACCCCCAACTCGGGAGATGAACGAGTTCTGCCCCAAAGGAAGGACGAATTTCTCGGTTGGCGCCTCTTTGAATGCCACGAGCAGAAATGGCGGGGGTAGGGGATGAGTGACCTTTGGAGGCAGAGGAGGATATGTGACGTAGGGGATTGGCGGTCGTGGAGGAGTTGATGTTGGCGGTCGAGGCGCTGGCTGAGTGGTAGGAGGCCGCCCCGGTCCAGTTGGGGGGCGAGCAGCTGTCGGGGGTCGCATAGCTTGACCAACGAGTGGGCGGGCAGGCGTACCCCCCGACGGGCGCACCGCCGCACCAACAGTAGGAGCACTAGCCGCAGTTGGAGGTCGTGCAGTTGCTGGTGGCCGTGTTGAAGTTGGTGGGCGTGCTGGCGCTGGTCTGGTTACTGATGCTGCTGTGGCAGTCAATGTTGCCGGTAGCTTTGGTGCAGCCGAAGTCGTTGCTGCGGATGGCTGTTGAGCACTTGCTCCTAAAGTTGCAGCTTTCGTAGCTACGGCTCCAATAGGCGCTGCAGGACTGGAGGAGATTGCAGACAGCGCGCCCGGCTTAGCCGCTGGTTGTGGAGTTGGAGATGCGGGTACTGCCGCAGCGCTTGACTTTGTTGCTGATGCAGAAGCTACCCTCGTCGAGGAGCGAGCACCTGCAGAGGCAGGTGCCTTCGCTTTTGGAGTGGCCGGCGCTTTCTTAGCAGGCAGTGGACCACCCCCTTCCTGGGGTCTGCCTTTCATGTCGACCTCGTCGTCAGAGTCAGAGTCATCCTCTCTGGGCTTCACAGAAGCTGATGATGCCGCAGGTACTGCGGTTGACGCAGAGGCGGCGGCTGGCTGTGAGACTGCACCGTCAGACGAAAGGGAGGAGGTGGAGGACACAGGGGACGTGATCGCTGCCGATTTGACACTTGCTGCTGGAGTGGCGATCGGCTTGGCGGTTCCAGTCGCAGCTGGCTGTGTGCCAGTGGCAGCAGGAGCTGGGGGAGGTCGAGATGGCCCGGCCAAAGGCGGCCGAGGCGGGCCAGCAGGGAGACGAGCGGGCCCGCCCGAGGGGGCTGGCCGCGCCACCGATGATCCAGTCGCTCCAGCTGCGGGTGGCGGAATACCAGGAGTTTCTGGGCCTTCTCCGACATCTTCCCCTCGCCCAAGGCGAGCGACTACGCGTCCCAGTTTGGCCAGCTCGTCCTTGCTGGCAATGCTGCGTGCAGCTTTGTGGATGAGTATAGACAGCCAGGGATGTCTCGAGGCAGCAGCGTTGACGCGCTGGATAAGCTCCTGCGGCTGATGGTGTCAGTACGCAGCGCGGACTTCGGAACACTCACGATATCACTGTGTGGGCCACTAGGCCGGGTACCTGGCGCAGTTGCACCTGGCGTCGGTGGTCTTGGCCGAGCCTGTGGATACGAGTAGGCTGGTGGGCGGGTTGCAGACATGGCTTGAGGCTTTGGTGGCTCCATTCTTTGCCGCTTTGCTGCTGGAAGAGATGTCCGTGGCGGTTTCGGCACAGCGCCTTTGACTTTGCCTCGCACAGTGCCACTTGTCCCGAGGCGTTGCTGGACAAACCTACCGACCCATAGCTCGGTATCAGGAAAGCTCAGAGGGCCGACTTGGAGATTGACACGACCGATGCACTCGATCTCGTGCGCTGGAGCTTGCACGCCATCGGTCTGCTTGCCCTTCTTCTTCTTGGGCATGTCATGCGAGTCTCCCTCGTCTCCTTCCTTCCCATCGCCGCCTTCTTTCTCCTTCCCCTTGCCTTCCTTCTGCTTGGCTGGACCGTGGTACTCGGAAGCGGGAAGAGGCAGAGGGCCGAGCGGTGGGGTCGGGAAGACAAAGCCTCCTCGAGGGGGAGGTCGACGAGGCCGGCTATATGCCGGGACTGGCGGGTGTGAGAACGCAAGAGGTAGCAATTGGCTGAGATGATGCTGTCGCGTCTGCACCAGCGAATAGTGGAGGATCAGACTGAAATCAGCATTGAGCTTGAGATCAGCTTACCTCTCAGCTACGCCAAGCAAGGGAACTCTAGACTCGTCATTGTCAGGAATTACAGCAGCCGCTGTCTCATCTGCCGCCTCTGTCGCGTCACCTTCCTCGCCCGGCGTGTCCTGAGCCGCGGCAGCAGCAAGAGCCTCGAGCTGCTCATCGCTGAGCTCAAACCCATGCTCGTCGATGACCTGCGGCCTAGGAAGTGTTGCGAGTTCGATATGCGGCGGAGGTGCTGGCGCAAACCGCCCAGATACCCTCGCCGCCATCGTCGAAGGGATGGAGATGATGCCTGCTCGAGTTGGACTTCGGCCCGGTCGTGGTTGACAACAATCATTTACGGTTAATTTGCGTTTAGGCGCGCAAGGTGATAATCCGCCTTCTGATCTTGTGGACGCCTATCTTGCCCTGGACGTCATTTATGCCGGATTGAGGGAAGGTTCATCTGTCAACATTGCCTTGTCGACCATTCCCATGTCCAACACAATCACGGAGGAGGTCACCCTCCCTCCAGCCCCGCCCGTCTACACCGAACTGGCGGGAGGGGGACTTGGGGAGCCCCCTCCATACTCGCAGCAAGGGCCAGCCCTACCTGAACGGTCAGCTCGACCACAGTCACAGCCACCTCCACCACAGCAACCCTTCCCACAGCAGCCACAACTAGTGGTCCAAGCTGCGTTACCTCCTCAGCCTTCGCCCCCAACGCCGATGATAAGCGGTCATGCTCGCTCGCAATCAGTCACGCCTATTGTGCACTCATCCACCTTGAACCCAGGTCAACATCCTCCAGTCCCCACGCCGGCCCCTCGAGCTAGTGGCAGCAGCGCACCGTCCAGTCCAAGCCGTACGCTGAGGAACATGTTCAAGAGCATGTCTCGTCTGGACATGTCATCACGGCGGGACTCGCCCAGCTCACCAGTCGACAAGCCTTTGCCCCCGGTCCCAAGGCCTGAACCGTCGAATGCGTCACCGATTTCGCATCGTCCGACTGGCCCTGCCATGGCTTACGGCCCAGATCACAGTGCACCGCCGGTGCCGCCCCGTCCTTCCGGCCCACCAGCCTTCTCCCCGCCCCGCAATGCGCTCCCAGTTGTACAATGGGCTGCGCAACAACATCCTCGGCCTCCACCAGTGAGGCCGGCATCAGCTCGGCCGATTTCACAGCCACCGCCTAGGCCTATCTCGACCGGCTGGACGCCAGTCCAGACACCCCCTCGGGCAGTGACGGCCGCACCCGTGCATGTCTCTGCTTCATCTCCTCCCCCGCCACGCCCATGTCCCAACTGCAATACAACACGCAATTACAACCCTGTACGGCCAATTGTCGCAGCAGGTCCATTACCCGTGGCATTAATCACGCCTCCTCCGCGACACCCCGTCGCTGCAGCTTCGGCAGCTGGGTTTACAGTCGTGAAAGATCCACCACCATCGACGCCCACAAGACGTAGCAGCACACCGCCCCCGCCCAAGGCATCGCCTCAGGGTAAGACCAAGACCAAGCAGGGACGCAAGTCGATCCCCATCTCTGCCTCGCTCTTCGCGGCGGCCGCGCCCAAGGACGATGTCATTGATTTGACCGCGGACGACAGCGATGCCACCTTTGTGCCCTCAGACGACTCGGTGCTTGGCACACTTCGCACGCCTACGCGAGGGACGAAGGCGACCTCTGCACCTCCCTCAGCTTCTGGCCGATCTGCCGACGGCTCTAGCACGGTTGGGAGAGGCAAATCGCGCGCGTCGTCGGTAGTGAGCTCCCCGGCGAGCACGCAAGCGCGTTGTGCGGGCTTCACACGTTCTGGGCAGCCGTGCAAGCGAACTGTAAAAGCCGCGGCGCCGTTTTTCGCCTACGATGCGCCAGGTGACAGCGACGATACGGATGCACCAGCCTCACGTGCGGTCGGGAGGTACTGCCGCGACCATGCACACATGGTCTGCGCCGCAGACGGATTCTACTGGCGCGACGCCCGAGGCAAAGCCGGGGCGTACATCAAGTTTGATGGTAAGGTCAGAGCATACGAGATCTGACACCAGATTACATCCCCAAGGATCTGGGACAGCAGACTCAGACTCTCTTGCGCATGACGATGGAGTCGCCGCTGGCGCAGAAGGTTAGTACCGCTGTGCCTTGCTAGCTGACAACAGGACTTGCCGGGTTTTCTCTACATTTATGAATTGCGCACGCTCTCCTCGTCGCCATCGACGAGTTACTACAAAGTCGGTCGGTCGGACAACGTGCCCAGACGGATAGGCCAGTGGAGCGCGCAGTGCGCCTCGCACACGCCAACTCTGCGGGACATTTTCCCCCTCAAGCCGCCTCCAGGCAGCGTGGCGCGTGCGCCATCAATCCTCGGCTCACTCCTCCCCGGCGCCGTACGCGGCGGCACAGACGCCGCACGCATGGTGCCAGCCGTGAAGCGCTGGGAGCGGCTGGTCCATCTCGAGCTAGCGGACCGCGCGGCCAAGAGTCGAGGGAAAGAGTATGCGGCCTTGAATAAGAAGTGTGCCGATTGCGGAAGCGTGCATCGCGAGATCTTCCCGCTTGCGGGCAGGAAGGGGAAGGAGTACGAGGCGCTCGTTGAGATTGTTGGACGGTGGGAGAAGTTTGTGCGGGCTATCTCTGTATAAGACTTTGTAGCGTATACATGTACTGCTTGTTGCCTTGTCTAGAGTGCCATCGGCATGCGCGTCTCACCAGCAGCCTGCGCTAGCCGTTCACAGGGCCGAGCGCGAATCATCTATGCGCGGGAAGTGCAGAAGCCTGTGAGACTGTGAGACACGACAGCAAAATCCTTATCTATGAACAAGTCGCCACATGCTTTCGTGCAATATGATCACTTCCCATTAACCCCGACATGCTCTGTCATCCAAAGAGGGTGCGCGACCCCTCACTCACTCGTCGTGAGCTCGAGTACAACTGTCCCGAAGGGCACAAACATCGAGCCATCTTCCAGGTCCCCATTCCGTACAAAAACGAGTACTACCCCTTCATCCAGCCGAGGACAGTAACAGGCGCCTCTATCTAGAGTCTCTCGACTGTATCGGGAAAGATACACGTCGCTTGAGCAAGGATCACCGCACGCCATCGCCACCTCCAGCGCCATTGGTCTCAGACCCGAATTCGGCAGCTGGGCGGCGGTCGATTGAGCTACGGAGACTGTACAGGGCGAATGACACGGTAGAGGAGCTCTGCGTGTACTTCTGACCCTGCAGCGGCCGTACTTCTCCAAAGCTATTGAGCTGTTATCCACAGAGTTAAAGCGGCTGGAAGCGGCCACTCGCTCCGAATCGGATCCAAACAGGCAGTTTGACCTCCGTGCCATGCACCTTTGGCGTCGCAGAGAGCTGGCCCGCACCGAGTACTTTTACTTCGCTCAAGTTGCCCGGCACGATCCTCTGTACGCACACTTTTACGCCAGAGTGAGAACAGCGTATGGCGACGCTCACGCCGCGCAGCTGCACCGCTGCAGCATGAAGGCGCAAGATCGAAACCTGCTGTTCGAGATCATGCGTCTTGACTTGGCCAACGACGGACAGTATCATCGTGAATGCCTTGCACAGGTCCAACGGGACGCCGACCACTACAGTCTTGATTTGAACCAGTGACGCCCGTCCCCCACACAATGCACGTGACTTTATTTGTTTGAACGTAGGTGCGAGACACCTGGGCCCTCTCTGCCACTCTAGATAATCACGTAATACCGCTGTCCGTCTACGCCATAGCTCCCATACTCGTCTCTATGCTATGCACGATTGCCCGATCTCGAAGAGCGACGTCTAGCCCGTCTACGACGACCTGCGAGTCCGCAGAGCTCGTTTCTCAACACCCTACACAACGCACGTGACTTTACTATAGTCAGTGGCTGATTAGCTCAGTTGGTTAGAGCGCATGCTTAACATTCGCAATGTTGAGCGCATGAGGTCGCTGGTTCGACCCCAGCATTAGTCATATTTTTTGGCCACAGGTTGTCTCTGCTTTCGGAGGCCAACGGTGGTCTTTTTATGTTGCAGCAAGGTGATGGGGTGTTCGCAATGTAGATCTTGGGGCGCACTGTTAGCGGCGCAGGTACGGACGTCGATCCGGGACGCGGTCATGGGCGCAACTTCTTGTGGGACTATGCCAATTATGAACAGCATGGCATAGCTATAATGAATATCCAGGCAACGAATCTATACAACTCTCTAACAGCCCCTCTATACAACCAAACACCTAAACATAGAAGCGCCGCTGGTGCACGCGCCGCTTGTATCCGAGACTAGGGATCATGTCCCCGTCCGGCCCGGCACGTATGTCGAGCACGAGCCGGTAGAGCAGAATCAGCGCCCACTCAAAGTAGTCGAGCACGAGGAGGACGATGCAGAAGAAGTCGTGCGTCACACGCCCGGGCACCGTGCGTGGACCATCAAACTTGGACGCGGTTGTGACTTCGACGGACTGCAGCGGGGGGTATCGCACGGACTGGAAGGATGCCTGCCGGCGGAGAGTGAGGCGGATCTCGGCGGGCTTGGGCGGGGAGGAATCTGAGCGCTCCGAGAGGCCGCTGAAGGCTAGACCCTTCGAGGTGCGGTCCCGGGCCAAGGCTAACGAGCACTGGCGGGCGTGCACAGCTGGACGGGTGCAGAGGAGAAGAGGGCGGAGGGCACGAGGGCGCGGAGAGGGGGTCGCGCGGTCGCTGTACTCATCCCACGGGTCCACGCATGGAGTGAGATAAGTGGTATGACGGGGGCTGGGGGTGGCGCCGCGTCCTTGGCCGGGGTAGGATAGGCTCGTGAAGTGGGTGCTCGGGCGGTTGGGATTCAGGTTGCTCGGAACTGGGGCTGGACGGACGAGGAAGTCTGGGCGGGCGAGGTAGGCTGCATTCGGCACAGGGCGCGGCGACGGCGTAGGAGATGCCCAGGAGTGCGGGGACCAGTCAGCAAAGCGCAGTCGGCGTGGAGCATCGAAGCCATTACCGCCAGGCTTGTCGTATGCGCTTGTCTGCGCCGATGCAGCTAGCGGCCCTCGCAAGAGGAACTTGGCCGTCGGGGTGGATACCTTGGAAGGCTCGGCAAGGGACGAGCAGCCAGACGATTGCTCGTCGAGTTGCTTGACGGGCGACGCGGCAAAGTTGCTTCCCAATTCGCTGCCAAGTGTGCGCTGGTTTCCAAGATACTCGGACACGAGGCTGCGGACGCTGTCCATGCGTGAGTGGAAGGCACTGAGAGGCGAGGCAGACATGTGGCTGAAAATGCTCTTGGCCAACGAGGCAGATGATCCAGCCGAGTCAGTCCGGCGGTGGCGCATGCTGGCGTCGCTGAACTGACGGCGGTGGCCGGGGGTGTGCGTGGGTAGTGGCCGATTGCGCACGCGTACTCGCACAGAAAGGCTGCGCGAGGCGACGGACTTGATGCTGCCGTGCGAGCGCATGGTCTTCAGCGCCGGTGAGCGGACCTTGGGGGATGCTGGGGATTTGGCTTTCGACGGCGATGTGCGAGCGGCCTTGCGATTCGCGCTGCATGGGGTCAAGGGCTTCCGTGGCGAGGCGGCAGAGGGCTTGAGTTGTGCGCTGCCCAACCTCGGAGAATCGAGTGCGACCTCGGCATCTGGAGTCGCAAACGTCGCTGACGTGATGGGCGGGCGTATCTTGCCTTGAGTAGAGAGCATGACGGTCGGCGCCTCAGATTCTTCTAAGACCACCGTCTCAGCTGGCCCAGAAGACGGCGATGGTGGAGCGTCAAGCTCGCGCGAAACGTCCTCCAGTGTCTCGTTGCGGTCGATGCGAACTTTGGTGGTCGTCTCGCTCGCGCCATCACTGGCCTGGGTTGCGGCGTCGTCGCTTGTGTCGACAGCAGTCTCGCTCACAACACCGTGGTCATCCTCGGGCGGTGGTCCGTAGCTGCCGCGAACAAGAGCCCTGCGCCACTCGTCGACCTCGCTGAGAGGCTTGGCCTCCTGTTGACGATCGAGGTCTACAGCAGCAAAGCTGTACTTCTCCCTGTCTGCGACGACGTCCTCGGTGTACTCGAGCTGCTTTTGGAGACGAGACACATCGCGGCGCAGTCGAGCAGCGGCCTTGCGCTGCATCTCCTCACCGTCGCGAGCCTCTGCAAGAGCTGCCTCGAGTGCAGCGATGCGCTCCTCGTCCTCCTCTGCGCGAGCAGCAGCAAGACGTAAGTCACGATCACCCACGCTGCCATAGCTTGGCTGCCGTGGTTGGTGCCGGTTATAGGGTGAAGCAGATGGGACCGTGCGAAAGTGGAACGGCGAGACTGGTCCGCCGCTGGACCGCGTTGGCGACGTGCGCAGGTCGAAGAGCGACGGCAAGCCCTCATTCGGAGCGGTCGAATACGGCACCAGCCTTGAAGAGAGCTCATCTGTTGTTAGCTCGATCGCTGGCGTGACCCACCAAGCTCATGTTGACGGATCATCTTCTGGACACCCCGAAGTGTGAGCGTGCCCGACTCTTCGTCCGTGTCGTCGAGCATGTTATCCACACCCTCGACCTCCATGAGACTCGTGCGAACGGAGCTTGGGCCAGATTCCAGCGGGTCAGGCGGCGGGGGGATCCCTATGCCCATGGGCATGCTCTTCTCCTGTGGCGAGAACACCATGCCATGACGGTACGGCGGGGGCGGCGAGAGGACAGAGCCCGAGGCGGCTGAGCTCTCGGAGAGCATGCTCAGGGGACGCCCCCGCATCGACGGCCTTGAGGGCACGGGCGAAAAGTAGTCTTCGGTGGCCTGTTTACCTTTGGATCTGGCTGGCGATCGTGCCTCCGACCCCGGCTGTGTCTTTATCGGGAGCGCGGCGGCCTCGCCTGCTGCAGAGCGCAGGGGGCGTCGAATGCCAGGCGGGCGGGGGCGCCTGGTGTTGGCTGGCGCAAACATGGGTGGCAACAGGCGACTGGGAGAGAGCGAGAGTGCGATGCGAAGCGTGGGAAGTCGGGGGATGGGTGACACAGGACACGGTGAGACACTGAATGGAATCGTGGGACCGCCTATATCTCTTTTATCGTTGGTCACAGAGTCACAAGCAACGCTGCAGCTGCTGCTGCTTTTGAGCTGACACTCGCAGGCAGGGCTCGAGCTGACCCGGGCACTTGGGTTGGACGTTGGACGCTGGCGGGCACCTGATCCTGAAACCCGCTACAGTACTGGCGGTCGGGCGGTCGCTTGGTGCGCTTGTCGGCGAGTGGGCGATGGAGACGCGCAAGGCTGGCTGGGAATCGAGACGAGGTCGGTGCGGCGGCCAGGCAGCAGACAGGTCAACGTGCCGCCGCAGGTCTCACCAGGAGGAGTCGACGCCAAGGATATCCTGCAAAAAGCAAAATCAGTCGCGACAGGCACCAGGATGTTTGCGCGTCCCGGGCCACATGCCCATCCATTGGAACGTGCGCCGGGCCGTCTCCCACCGTTGGATAGGACGCGACGCGGGGTATCTTCCCGGTAAACGCACCCTGCTATCCCTGCCCTTGCTCCTGCTCGCCGTTTGGGACACGCCTGCACCGCATCTGCCGGTGCCCCAGAGGCCGCGACGGCGATGGTGGGCTCGTTGCTCGGGGTGGTCAGGGAGGCCGATCTGATAACGCTGGAGGTCTGTAGCATGCAGCGCTGGACCGGGCGTGACATGGTGTACGTGGTACACATGTGCTCGCCAAGAGGTGTTTGTTTCAACGCGATCAGCCCGGACATGAGTGGCTGACGACGCCTGCACGTCCCAATGGCGTCTCGCCATGTCTACATGTGGACATGTGCTTGGGGGCATGAAACTGGCGTGCTTCACACCGATCAGTCTAAAACACGACGACGGCCATGAGGCATGGAGTATCCTCGCCACTTCACGCTATCCACGATCTCGCGCGCATGCATCGCCCAGCCGATTCCCACGAAGCACGCCGAGTGTCAACAAACAGGACTGCGAGGGACAGGCACAATTGTCCCAGCGATACGCGTTACACGGCACGCAGACTAGTAGCTGCGGGATGTGGTGGCTATCTGATGGACAGACCGAGGGATAAGTGCGCCTGGGCCGAGGATCATCCGCGGGAGATGACACTTCCAGGTCTGCTCGGTGGATACGAGCGAGCTGAATGGAAACTGGGTGTCGGATGCTCTAGCGCGGAGCTTGGTGTATCCTATCCTCCGAGCCACGCGAAACCTACCAATTTAGCTGATAGACGGCCTGGCTGTCGAGTAGCAGCGTCAGCATCACCGCCGATGTTTCGATGGGGCAGTGGCTCGTGAGAGTAGTGTTGATGTTCACGCGCATGCTTTATTCAAGACCGGTATCGCACGAGAGGCTTATTTGTGGGGCAACAGTCTCAAGGCCGTGAATAGGCTCATAGGTCAGTTAGCGAGACGCGACGCGAGAAGCGATGCTCGCGCGAGCTTCGTCCAGTATGTTAGGCGGTCGCGCGAGCTCGCGCTGCATCATGATCGTCTGAATTTGCTTGCTGCTGTCGCGTGAGCATCGTTTGGACCGAGAGACTGCCAGGTTAGATGGCAGAGAGCCACACGGACGTGGCTTGCGAGCGTGTCGACCGAGCATGATGAGGAGGCAGCAGCAGATATCCATGCATGTCCATTGCGGCAGTCACTTCTTGGCCTTGCTAGCTGAGGTCTTGATCACGGGGATCCCGGAAGCTGTCGGCTTGTTGGTCTTCGTCGCCTTGTTCGCCGTCTTCGACTTTGTCACAGCCTTGATTGCATCCTTGGGACCACCCATCTCCTGGATGATCTGCAGGATCTGGGCTTTAACAGTATCGTTGCGATTCTGGACGGGAGCCAGGACGGCTTTCACCCTCGTCGGGTGAGACTGATTGCCCTTCACCGCTGCGCCACAAGGCGCGGCTTTGGTCTGCTTCTTGCCTCCAGTGGCTTCAATGGCAACACCAGTACCGCGAATAACCTCCTGGGCCAGGTCACAGAACCACGTCGCGGCAGCTTCGTACCCTGGCGTCAGCTGACATGCCTGCCGGGCAGCTCACCTAGAGATTGGTCAAGTGCGCCGACGGCAGCCTCCAAAAGGTCCGCAGCGACTTTCTGCCGTCAGCCTGGAGCCCAATCAGCTGCGAGTGAACTCACGACCGATACGCTAGCTGCAGCCTTCTTGGTGGAACCCATATCTAGGGCTAGTGAGACCAGCCCGCACTCCTGGCTGATCTTGCCGAGTGTGGCGTTGGCGCCAATGCGGCCGACGAGGTTCTGCCATCAGTCTGCGACGCGCGAAGCTACAGTTTTCGGGAGACGTACCGTACGCTGCGCCAGGCCGAGGTTCATGACCTTGCCGACGTCCAGCAGAGCAAGGCGTATGACGCTATCCCCCCGCTGGGCTAGGAGGCGGTGCGCATTCGTTTGGCGCGCGACGGGAGGGTGGTTGAGGGATGGCGCGCGGAGGGCGTCCTTCAGCAGCTGCGCTGGGGCTGTCTCTAGGCTGGAGACGAGACGCAGGGCCGTGATTGATGCGTGGTTCGACGGAGTGGATGCAATCAGAGCCTTGAGCGTTGTGGAGAGCGTCGTGGCGGGTACAACGAGGGAGTCCTGCTTGGGGTCCAGAAGATGCTTGAGCCAGGCTGCGCCAGTAGTTGATGCGGGCGCCGTGGAGCGCTTTGACGAGGGAGGAGGCGAAGCTACTGCCGTGCGTGACTTTACCTGCGGAGACGATTTGGGACTGGTCGAGGTTCGGGGTGTAGGCATGTTGTCGTCGGGATGTTGAATGTTGACTGTTCCGAGTGAAGTTAAGATAGTCGAGACGGTCCAGTTACCATCAGAGTCACAAAGCAAAGTCTGAGCACGCAGTTGCGAACGGGATTGATGTTGGTGCAAGCAGCATGTTGGTGCGAGGTCAGTAGCCGTCAGTTCCTGCCGCGAGGCATACACAAGATCCCATAGTGCGAGGCAGTCCTTTAACACAACCAAGAGCGTCCCAAGCTGTTCGTCAGCTGACGGCAACCACACGTACCATACCGTTCTTTACAGCTCCTTAAGATAGTTGGCCGGTACAAGACCTTGCTTCCCACTGTCATCGGCACAGGTCCACCCTGTGGTAAGCTCCCTGGTGCTGATCCAACACGTACAATCATCCGAAGTCTTCGCAACGATCGTAACAATCTGCCCGTCATGCACTGGCAGATCGGTAGTGTCCTTGAGGTCAGTCCAAGTCCCAGGATTCGACATACCCCGCCGTCATAGTCATACAGCGCCTGCGCCTTGTTCACAGCCGTGTACGCCGGCGCTTCCGCCGCCGCCCGCCGAGAAGGTGGCGGCATGACCGGTTGAGGGGCCTGGAGGGAGGGTGGCTGCACTACACCAGCCGAAGGCTGCTGAACTGTTGTCAGCTGCATGGTCGAGATAAAGCTGACCCTTGTTAGGATCGCGCCACATGGTCTTGAAGGCCTGCATGCCCGACGACACATCGACGTGCCCAAAGCTTTTGCTCGACTGCAGTCCTGCAGGGGTATGGGTGGCAGCTTGCGGAGCTGGGTTGGCCGCCTGTGCGGCTGCCTGTGACGAGCTGGGGCGCTGGGGCGAGTTGAACTTGTTGTCCATCTTCTTCATCATTGCTGCGGCGCCGACGCGGCCCAGGGCACCCGCTACTTGGGGGTTGCTGGCTAGCTTGGTGATACCCGTTGCCAGATACTGCTCCGTCTGTCGGAGGCCGACATTCCCCTCTTGCTTGGCGGGCTGGGCTTGGTACGTGTTCGACATGGAGTTCGTCGGAGAGTGCATCGGGGGCGTGGCGCTTGTTCGCGCGGCAGGAGCGGGCGGCGGCATAGTACGACCGCCTGCTGAGCCTGCTGGACGAGAGGCGGAATTGATGCTGGGCGGCGGCGCCTCATGATGGTGCGATGCTTGTTGCGATGACGATCCGCCAAGAAGTCCGGGACGGGACTCGAAGTATTCGTCCAGGAGAGAGAAGAACGCCTGCTTGTCTGTTGTCAGACCGTAAACGGCAAGTAGGCCCACCCTCGTAGGTAAAGTTGGCGAACATGGTGGTGGATGGGTGACGGCGATGTTCGATAGAGATGTGCCCACCTGAGGCATGACGAATACCCGATCCGCCAGATGCCGCCGGATCTAAATGTTCAGGCACACGGCCAGATTTGTGCAAACTGTAAGAGGTGCTTATTGCAGTCTTGGCGTCGCGGAGAGCCCAGCGCTTGCGTACGAGCCGCGCCTGCGATCAAGAGGCATTATTGCAGGAATCAGTGCACCGTGGCGGCGTGGCGGAGACGTGGCGATCGTCTGTATTGGCAGGAAGAGGATCGCCGATTCAACCGGACGTCCTCGCAGTCCGTAGCCGCCACGTCGACATGCAGTGCTGGACCGATATGGGCGGACGAATACGCATTGTGCGAATGCTCTCGAGCATGGGTGGCAGGGAGCATGGAGCAGTTCGGAGGCGAAGTGTTCTGACCCTTCGGACTGCCGGATATCCAAGCTATTGGCCAGTTGTAATTGACGCGGTGAGATCATTAGGATCCAGCAGGGTTGCTCTTGTCCTGAGCCAGGACAACAAGCTCATGCTCGCGAGACCACAGTCATCTGTAGTCCCGCAGCGGCAACTGAGTTGCAACAGTGTGGACGGCCGGAGCCGTACAGCCCAAGGCACAGCATGCGCGCATCCGAGATCGAGTAGATTCGAGCAGCAACGTGAGCAAGCTGCATAGAAGCTTCTGGGAAAGTTCTTTCTGCGCCGCTGCCGCTGCTCCACTTGGAGCTGACCTGCTGCCCCAGAACTAGCGCTGAAATCTGAGAAATGTATCACATGCTCCTCCCCGCGCGCCATAAAAAAGTCTGAAATCCAGGGCACAAGCTTCGCCCTGAATCCCAGCACATTAGCTCGGATGTCAATATTTTCAAATCCGATTAGCTTTTTCCCTATCCTGCTCGTCTGCCATCCACACACACCACACTTCCAGTTCTTCACTTCCGTCCAAATACCTTGTACTCCGTCGTCCGTGCAGCTCTCGACAGCTACAGCTTGGGATCACCCCCCAGCACTCGACAGCAACGCAGCTGTTGTCAACAACACCCCCAACACCACCCCATGTGCTCAACCTTTGCAGAGACTATCAACAACACCTCGGCACACGACTTCCCGCCAAGCAGGCAGCACCACCTCCCTTCGACACTTATCACCCCAAAGCCGTATCTTCACCTCTTCCACAGCCAGAATCACTACAAGATAGCCTCTTGCGCATAAGAGGCTGTCGCAATCGTTCCCTACTGCAGCCGTCCCTCGCTGCATGTCCATCACGATGAATTCGCACGCGGGGAGGAAGGGCAAACGAGGTAAGTACCACCACCATGCTTCGCGCCACTCGTCACACTTGGCGCGGCATATCCCTCCCACGCCCGCGCCCTCAGGCTCCTACATGCTTCTTGTTCCTGCGCACCCCCCTCGCCTCAAAATTGTTCGCAGCTCACACGACCAGGCCCGACCTCCCCATCCAACTCCATCCACTCGCCACCATCCGCTCCTTCACCCCTTCCAAAGATAAAGCTCAGTATCCGACCCAATCCCCACCAACTCGCCCGCCCATCCTCCTCCGCGTCGCACTCGCGCGCGTCCAGCAGCCAGCCGCGTCGGGGAATATTTTCCGACAGCAGCTCATCCGACCTTACCCCGGCGGAAGACGACGACGACGACGATGATGATGTCTACCCTCAAGTCCTTTCACGCAAAGGCAGGAAGCGCGACTCCCTCGTCAACACTACACCCAGCTCTGCCCGTGAGAAGGGCAAGACCAAAGCATCCCCAGCCCAAGGCAAGAAGTCCCAACGGTCCTATGAACAGCGAGGGTCAACTCCTCGGCCAACGACAGTGGGACCTCTTGGGCGCGACAGGAAACGAACTGTCAAACTCGGCGAGGTCGCAAGGAGACGCGCGCGTGATGACAAGTTTGGCTTGGGCGGTGAACGCTTTGGCGGAGTGGTGGGTAGAACACCCCGGCCTCGCTAATCTTAGACTCCCACACAGACGCGCATCGCCAACCCCCTGATCGACTCTGACTCTACTTCATCCTATGGGGATGACGAGTCCGAGCGCGAGAACTCTATGTCTCTTCACGACGCCGATGAGACTGACGACGAATTCCTCGGCAGCTTGCACGAGGCGTTCGCCGGCCAGGACATAGAAGACCTTGCCTACGGCGCTGGCCACCCCGATTCATCGATGGAGGAGGAGGCAGAGATGGAGTGGTGGCACGAGGAGGACGGTGAAGAGGATGATGACGAGGTGAGTACACCTCTAGTCCCAGCTCCAGTACCCAGCTCACCCAAGGCCGAGTTCATCGCAAATTTGACGGGCTCTGACATCGATCAGCTTCAATCGCAGTCCTCCGTCCACGCGTCATCTGATGACCCCATGAGCGACTCGTCCTCCTCCTCGGAGGAGGGTCTCGACGAGTTTGGATTCCCAGCACCATTTGCCGAGTCGGAGGCGCCGACATCTGACCAGCCCCTCATCCTCATGGAGAACTGGGATGGCCAGTTCGTTCTCGTCCAGCCACGCGCTCGGACCCGCCGCGAGCGCGGATCTGGATCTGGGTCTCGCACCGCAGGCTCCGTTGGTGAGAGCACCACGATGTCTGCGAGCGAGCAGCAGCTCTTGGTCGATGCCGACGCAGACGACACCGAGAGTGACTGGTCTGGCGCTGGGGACGACGAGTCAGACGGTGGCGACACCACCGACTCTATGGCTGAGGAGGACATGCCCGTGCTCGACAGCCCGGCCATGGAGGAGATCGTTGCCGGCCAGCTTGCCGCTGCTGGTTTCATCCCTGGTCTCACCTATGACTTTGACCTTGCAAATGCCGGTGATTTCAACCCTGCCGATTTCACAGACTTTGATCTCGGCACCGACATCACTCTCGGCACCGAGTTCGACGTTGGGCCGTCTATTATCATCACGGACACGTCTGATGTCGTCACTCCAGCACTCTCGACATCGAGTTCGGTGTCGACTGCTCCGTCTACAGGGCCAGTAGTTGTACCCGCGCCGCAGCTCCCAATGGCGCCTCCAGCCACTATCCCCATGACCGCCGCGCCTATCCCTGCCTCTCTGCCATCAACTCCGATGACTATGCCACCGAGCGGCCCCGTCATGGGCACATTCGTTGTGTCCGAGGAGCCATGTGCGCATGCGATCATTGACGGCTCCAAGACCACCACCAGGTCGCCGTTCACACGGCGGAGGAGAAGCAAGACTTCGGACGCGGGATCTGTCGTCGGCGGGTCCACGACGAAAAGGAGATCTCGCTCTCGTCTCTCGTCCGTGGATCCCTTCTCCCCGTCATCCAAGAAGGTGCGCTACTCGTCTATCCCAGGGCACCCGCGGTACATCGCCGCGCGCCGCGCCGCTCAGGCGCTCGAGGACCCTCTCGACCGCGAGACGACGCCCAGCGAGGAAGAAGCAGCTTTCTCCCTCGAGGACATGCTCGACGCGTCCATGCTGCCGATGAACGACATGGACACGGCGTCCACAGCACAAAGTCCCGAGTTGCGGCACCTCTTCCGCTTCGACAAGGTGCCCGTGAGCATGTACATGCGGAGAAACTTCTCCAGCGCCTCCAGGCATAGGACTGCGCCGACCACGCCGACCCAGGAGGGCTTTGTGTACTCCTCGCCCGGCCGCGCGCCGCCCAGCTCGGGGCTGAAGGGTACGCTTGCCGGCCCCCTGCCCCATCCCGCGAGCAGGATGCTCATCTCCCCGCTCATGCAGCCGGTCGAGGAGCCGGCGCAGAGCAGGCGCGACCGCCGCAAGGCACGCAAGGGGCGGAGCATGGACATCCACCCTCTGGAGATCTAGTTCGCCGTCCGTTGTTTCCGCGCACTGTAGCCCGGCCGCGTCGCACGCGCACGAGAGCCGATATCCCCATCCACATCGCATACGTACCCTTCCGCCACCTTGCCACTGTTCCCCCATCCCCGTCATCGCCCCGCCATCGATCCACTGTGTCACCCGTTCGTGTCTTGAAGTAAAAATTGGTACAAAATAACGTTGGAAGAAGTATTGTGTTAGACCGGCTTGCCGTTAGATCGGACATGCATGCGTCTGTATATTGCGTGGTAGTGGGTTGACTTTCTGAGATACTCACGTTTATGAAGTCGACGCCTGTGCGTGCTCGGTTGGTGCGTGGGCACAGCCTCGCGGCCATTTCCCATCGACAGGGCCTGACTCTGCTCTTGGAGGCGAATGCGTCCAGGTTGAGGAGGATATCCTATGCTCACGACACAGCTAGGTGTGAAGCCGACACGGCTGACAAGTATTTATGTTAGAGACCTGTGGATATTATTTTCGATCAGTCGTTCTCGACGGCGAGCAGACATGCTACTCCACGAATCTGAAAAAAAGCGGCAATGCGCTCAAAATAACAACAGAAGGGACTGACGAGTTGGCAAAGACATCAGATGTTGACGACGGTGCACAACCGTCAAAACCGTTGGGACTGACAATACTTCTGGATCTGTAGCTATGCATGGTGTATACGTGTCTATCCTCGCCGCCTCGCCGCACGCTGGGCCCGAGCGCTCGTCGTCGCCTCCGTCTCCCCACCCACAACAACATCCTCCGCCACGGGCACAACCTCATCCACCCCATCCACAGTCTCCACGACCACAGCCTTCTCACCAACCATGACCACTCGACCCGTCCTCGCCGCCGCCCGCTTCTTCCTCCTCGCCAACCAAGCCCTCAGCTCCCTCAGCAGCCCAAGGACAATGGCGACGCCGACGGGCGCGAAGAGGGGCGTGTAGACTGCAAACTTGTGCTGGTCGGGCTGGCGTTAGGTGTGAGTCGACGCAGATACGTACGAAGTAGAGCAGGCCCATCATTGCCGGGTCGAAGAATGCGTCGTTCGCGGCGGTCACTGCGTCGCGGGCTAGGAGGAAGGCGGAAAGGGGGGTTTTGGAGCGTGAAGCGACGGGGAGCTGGGGTCAGCGTGCTCACTCACTGCAGTGCCTAAGCGCAGGGACGTCAAGATTGCAGATGTCACCGCGAGAAGCACCGCTCAAAACTCACCCCTTCAAGCTTGCGCACTGCGCTCAGCACCTTATCCCGCACGCCGGGGCCGACCTGCATCTCGGCAATCTTGTCCACCAGCCTCACGATGCCGGCGACTGTGCGGCGCGCCTCGGCGGCGTTCTCAGCAAGTCGGACGCGGAGGACGTTGTCCATCTGCCACGGCGTCAGAGGGTCAGGCAGGCCGCGAGCTGCGCGCGTTCCCTCCACTCGCGGAGGGCAGGGGTGTAGCTGCTCCGGCAGGGCTGGGATTGCGAGAAGCTTGTACAGGTGTGAGGTGAACTTGGCGAACGGGCCGTCGAGCGCTGGGAGGTCCAGGTGGTGCGCTGAAGCAGGGAGCGACGGCGGCGGGTTCATCACCACCACAGAGCCGAACTGGGGAATGAGGAAGGAGGAAGCGCCTGCTGTCAGCTAGAAGCATTCGAGAGCCTTACGCTCAGGAAGCTGCAGAGGACGGTGCTTCGCCGACGGGATGAAGAGGAGGAAGCGCAGGACAGGGTTGTTGGTGCTGTGCGAGTCTGACATCAGTTGGGTTTCGTGGATGGTCAACTCACCGAGACTCCAGCGCTCCGACACGAAGACCTTCATCGAGTCCTCGTCGACGTGCCACACACCATCTTCCGAACCTTCCTCGCGGCCAATGAAAGTGGGCTCGAAAGTCAAAGGGGCATGGTACAGCACCTGCGACTCGATCGAGAAGTTGAACACGGGAGCGAGCTGTTCCAAGTGAGGAGTGAAGTGGTCCTTCAGCGCGCTCTCAATATCCCAGCCGTCAACGTAGGCGCCGTCACTTGCGTCCTCGTTGAGCACGACAAAGCTCAGAGTGATGTTTGGCTTGTATGCCAATGCTCGGTTCTCAAGCTGGGGAAGGTGGGGCGGCAGAAGATTGTGGATGCCGCTGACGAGTGCGATTTTGTAATGGCCTGAGATTAGCTGGCAAGAGGGTGTTGCAAAGCTCACGCTTCAAGTTGAGGTCGCCAATCTGTTGCGGGTTGACGGGGACTACCAGGGTGCCGACTGGAACGTCCATGTCGCCCCATGCCTGCTGGATGTAGGGCTCAAGCGGCCAGCTCGTGTTGGCATAGTCAGACAGGCCGATGTGAACGCGCAAAGGTGCGGATTCTGCCTTCCCTGCTGTCAGCTTCAGAGGAGTGATTTCAAGCTGACGCTTGTCCACAACAATGTCCCATCTCCTCTGCCCGCGAGCAGACGGCGGGTCGCGCCCAAGAATGCCGTCAACGCCCTTTACCACCTCGTCGGCAAGAGACTGGAGCTTTGTCTCGACAGGAAAGTCGCCCTTGCCCGGGCGGACAGGGAAGGCGCCGGCGTCTGCGGTGAAGCCGATCTGAGTGCGGATTGGAACGTCCTGCAGTGAGCTCCACTAGTAACAGCCAAGCTTACTCTCGCAGATTCAAGAGCAGTGATGCGCTCTTTCGGCAGCGGAAGACGCTCGATACTGGTCGTGGCCCACCAGTATGGTGCAGCGAGAGCGAGGAAGAGGGGGAAGCAAAGGACGACGAGGAGACGGCGCGAAGGGGAGAGGTTGATAGCTTCTATAGTGTCCGCCGCAGATAGTGGCGGAGGCGCCTTGGCCACGACGGCAGTGTCCCCTGGTGGCATGGCGAGCAAGGTGGAATGGACGGAGAGCGAGATGTTGATGGTGACGTGAACGCGTACAGTGGCAAGCCGGTGGAGGTGATTCCCAACCAGCTGTATATAATACACCCAACCCCGGAATCTGTCGCTGTAACGGCTTTGGGAAGGTGTCTGTTTGCCTAACGGAATTCCTCGCTTCAGTGCGCCCATTGTACAACTTGTCTCCTCTAGCTCCAGTGTTCGAGCCCCACCAGAGTCTCACGACTTTGGCAGGTTCGTCTCGGTGATCAAGCCAGTATCGTCCACGTGACGCAGACAGGCCGGCAACGGATCAGTCTGGCTGGCTTGGCATTGGCGCTTCAAGAGGTTGGGACGGTTGTAGGCGCGCAGGGCGAGCCGGGCAGACACCAACTTTTTGGGTTCAAAGAGCATGGACTGAGGTTGCGTAGTAGCGCAATGCATAATAGACGTGTGCATGGTGCGGGTGGATGTAAGCCTGAGGCCGAACTCATCCAGTGGCTAGTGGCGCTGATACCGCACTCACCAGAGTCTCAATGCAGTATGATACATGACAACCCTACTTGCGTGCGCGTCGCTCACGCCCGTCGTTCCGCCCATCGCCCTCGGCCTTACGCTTCATGCCCTCCTTGACCTCTCCGTCCTCCTCGCCCAGCTCGCCATCCTCCAGTGAGCTGGCGTGGCTGCCTTGCCTCGCGAGGTGTCGCAGATTCGAAGGGCGCGAGGGCAGATTGGCTTGTCCTCGGCCCGGAGGTGTAGATGTCGAAGCATACCGTGCAGATGTGGCTCTAGATGCTGCTGGCCGGGCTGGGAGATGAGAATGGCCAGAAGGACCAGGCGAGCCGGAACGGGAGGCCGGTGCCGACGCAGAGACGCTCGCTGCAGGCCGAGAGCTCCCACCAGGCTGGAAGGGAAGGGACTGAGCGCTGAGGCGCTGCGCTGCCGCAGCAGACTGTGCTGGCGTCTCCTCATCAATGAGCTCCTCAACCGCGGTCGACTCGAGCAGCTTTATGGCACGGCACTCGTCCACCAGGTCAGATATGCGTGCGAATGTCTCCGCACGCGCCTGGGCGACGGCTACCACCGAGTCGTAGGCCGACCTGTGCTCCGCAATCGATGCCTCGAGTGTTGCGATTTGACTGCTGTCAGGATGCGAGATATTCAAAGACCTACTCGTTGAGCTCCTTACGTGTCTTGCCGCGCGCGAGGATCTTCTTCGCCACCTCGTCACACTTTATCCAGTTTTCGCGTTGGGCAAGCTCGCGCGCGAGCTGTTCCTTCTCCTGCTCCAGGGTTGTCCTCAGCTCTGCGGTGCGCGCGACTGCCCGTCAGCTACTCTGCAGAGACGAGAGCTTGGCGAATCCTCACCAGTGCTGTCTGCCTGTTGCAAATATGCCTCCCGCTGCCGTGCCAGATTGCGCACACTCGCAAGCATCCGCTCTACAGAGAATCGCCATTTCTGGACCTCCAAGCGCGTGATCTCCTCCTCCACCTGTCGCTCCTTTACGTGGTCTACTGGTTCTTGACCCTCGGCTGGCTCAGGATGAGGTATCCTCTCGAGATGTGGGAAGCGGTTCAGACGGCGAATGATGGGACGCAGCTCCCGATCAGAGTGCGCGATTCGGAAGCGGTTGATGGCATCTGCGATGAGCCTTGCGCCGAAGTATGGCAGCTCACCTGTACTAAGAGGCGGGGGAAGAGAAGGCGCTGCTGCTGTCGACATGCTGGTTATCTGTCGGGATGTTGACACTGACAGAAGTCGATGATGGACCGCAGGCTGCTCAGTCGTTCTGCCTTCCAGACTCCACATGGGAACCACGCGAGAACGGGTCAGATCTGAAAATGCTTCCGTCGCTCGGCTCCGTTGGCTGGCCGGTCGCCGTCCCCTCTTTTCGCTGGCCCGGCTATCAAGCGGCCTCGACCGGCGCTCGCCGCTCACACACCAGCTATATTACACCAGCGATCCCCAATGCCCACTCCTCCCTCTCTCCCTCCCCAACACAAACCAAGATGCCCAAGGACGCAGCACCAGAGGTCATGCCCGAGCTCGGCGTGAGCAGCCTCTTCAGCATGAAGGGCAAGGTCGCGCTCGTCACTGGCGGCGCGACCGGCATCGGCAAGATGATCTCGGCCGCCTACGTGCGCAACGGCGCCAAGGTCTACATTGCCTCGCGCAAGCTCGCCGACCTCGAGCGCGTCGCCAAGCAGCTCACCGAGCTCGGCAAGCAGTCCGGCGGCTCCTGCCACCCCGTCCAGGCCGACGTTGCTACCAAGGCCGGCTGTGACGCCCTGGCGGATGCGATCAAGAAGAACGAGAAGCGTCTTGATGTGCTGGTGAACAACTCGGGCCTGTCGTGGGGTGCCCCCATGGTCGACTTCCCCGAGCAGGCTGGCTGGGACAAGATCTTTGCCCTCAACGTCAAGTCACAGTTCTACCTCACGGTTGCCCTCCTGCCCCTCCTCGAGAACGGCAAGGACAACATCAACCCCGCCGCCGTCATCAACATTGCGTCCACTGCCGCCATCTCGCCCAACGCCGAGGGTGCTCTCTCGGCAGCCGGCAGCGGCACGTACTCGTACCAGCCGTCCAAGGCTGCGTCCCTCCACCTGACCCGCGTGCTCGCCTCGTCTCTGGCCAAGAAGCATATCATGGTCAACGCCATTTGCCCCGGCGTCTTCCCGTCTCGCATGACCGCGTTCGGCCTCGAGGAGAACCGCGACCTCCTCGAGGGCCACCAGCCCACCGGCCGCATCGGCTCGCCCGAGGACATTGGCGGTCTCGCCCTCTTCTTCGCATCTCGTGCCGGCGCGCACTGCACTGGCACTGGCGTCGTCATTGACGGTGGCCAGAGCGTTGCGTTCTCCGCCAAGCTTTAGTTTGTATAGTACCAGTAGCGCATGCAGCATCGGAAGTGAACTCGTTTATTGCCCACCGCGGGTGGCTGACGGGCGACATCGGCACGGCTCTCCTGGGCGGACTGCCCATCCTAACCCCGCCTCAGCCTCTTTCAGGCTCTAATACTATGTATGCATACACTACTCGACCGCGATTGGGGCCTCGCCGCCAGCCTTCTCAGCGGCCGCCTTGGCCTTCTTCTCCGCCTCGTACTTATACCACGTCTCGCTGAGGTCGTAGTTGTCGATGAACTCCCAACCGGTTTCGCGAACGTGGTACAGGTTGATAGTGTTACCGGAGTACGCGTCGCGGTGGCCGGCAGCGCAGATTGATCGGCGACCGAGGTCCTGTGCCTCCTCGTCGCTCAGGTCGTAGTGATACCCTTGGTCCAGCACGCCGTAGGCGAATGTAGAACCGGAACCGACGGAGAAAAGGTCGCCCTTCAGACGCTGGCCGTCCGAGTCCACGTAGAAGAGTGCAGGTCCCTGAGGTCAGCCAAGTACATTGAAGCAGAAGCGAGGAGAATGGACATGCGGATGGTACTCACAGTCTTGTCCCAGCCACAGATCATCGTACCCTGCGAGTCAGCTTGCGTTCGCAAGTTTCATGGCAGACGCACCATACTCAAGCCCATACCCTTGTACTGGTACACGATATTGGACAGGATCTTGCTCGCTGCTGCCACAGAGATACGCTCCTTGTTCCGCAGCTCGTGCAGGCGGCACTGCATGCCGAGGTACGTCTCCCTGCTCGTCAGTCTCGTGCTCTATCCACGCGCGGCACTCACCAGTACTGGCAGTCCGCAGCACCACCGGCCATGGTACCCAGCAGGTAGGGGTTGATCTCGATGACCTTCTTGACCGTCCCCGACGCTGGAGTCAGCACCGTCCTACTCAAATGACGCACCAATGTAGCTCCCCGCCGTCGCTCGAGAGTCGACAGCAACAATGATGCCGCCCTTGAAGCGGAACGCGAGCGTTGTCGTGCCGTGCGCAAGCTTGATCTTGGCCTGGGGGTTGGCGGACATCGAGTCCGTGTGGAGGTTGAGGAACGCGAGGGGCTGCTGTCAGACCTAGCTCTTGCCATCTCAACCAGACGCTCGAGCGAAGGGCCGACTTACATCAGGAACTCGCGGCGCGACCATGCTGGCAATGCCACCCTGCGCGTCGAGGTTGCCGAAAGCCATCTCGGCCGCCAGCTCCTCCTCCTCTGCCGTGCGGTGCGCCGGGCGCGCGAGTTGCGTTACGAGGCTGTCCATGGTGGTTGTGCTGACAGCCAGTGGTCGATGATCGATCGTCGAGGTTGGCGTTGACACTTGCGCGTCACGGCTAACGGGGGGGGAGCGAAGAAGAAGTGGTGTGGAGGCGGAGATCGGTGGAACTCCGCGTCGGAGTGGGACTGAAATGTCGGCGCCGTTGACGTAGATGACGACCACTTCACTTTCACTCATGATGGCGAGGTCGGGACTGCAGAAGGAGGTCTTGAGCCTGTACAGGACGTGAGCTAGAAAGTGTCTCCCCAGCTAACGACAGAGGTGTACGCAATGCGTTCACCAAATCACCAGTCCGCCTTCCTCGCGTGACCTCACTGACTACAGGCGGAGCGGCACAACTTTCTCATGCACCTGCGATACAACTTTCGCAACCCACCATTGACGCCACGCGATGTGGGCGCCATCGAGTATCAGGTGAGCTTATAGGACTCTGCTCTCAGCTTACGACAGCTCAGACGGTTTAAGCGAACGCTCGAGATGCTCTCCGAGCCGAGCGTAAACCATATCGGCGTAAGCCAGGACATGCGGGACTGGTGGGCCAACGAGGTCCTACGGGCACATGCTCGCTCAGCTCGCGCGTCCAAGGCAAAGTAGCTCGCGACATCGGGACTTGTTGTACACTCCATTATTGCATCACCAACATACAGTTCCCTGAGCTCCATTCTATTGCATCGAGACGTCACCGTCAGCCTCGACGTCCTCCCAGCCCTCGCCCTCCTCCTCCCCCTCCGGCTCGGGGTGGACAGCGGGCTTGACGCCCCGCTTCTCCAGCCCCGCGATGAGCTCCTGCAGATGCCGTCCGATGCCCTCGTCCGGGTAGTCCTGCTCCGTGAACAGTTTGGCCGCCTCGAGCAGACTCCGCAGCGACTCGGAGAAGCACTCCTCGGGCGTCATGGGTCCGTCGTCGTCGTCCATGTCCGCCCAGTCTATCGTGCCCAGCTCGGGGTTCTCCAGCAGTGCCTCGGCGCGCAGGTGCCATGCCCAGCCTTCGAGATATGCTGCCTCGACCTCGAGCGTGTCCTCCTCCCGCACGGTCGCGAGGATGTCCAGAGCCTCCATGTGCAGCCCGTGCTCGAGGAGCAGGCGCGCGAATTGCAACCGCACCGGCAAGGCTGGGAGCATTGGGTCGACTGAAGTCAGCTTGTGCAGGTACGAGCTAGCTTACATGGATCCCGCCCCTCCATGTCCGCGTACAACTGCATGATCACGTCCTTCGCCTCATCAAACTTGCTCTGACTCATTCGGATAGAGGCGAGGGCCATGTTCGCCTCTGCATCTGACGGCGAAAGCGCCAGTGCCCTTGCAGCAAGAGCATCGCAGTTATCCGAAGCGCCATCCTCAAAGCTGCCGTCAGACCATCTCTCTCTTCGGACATACCAAAGATCAGACATCCAGATCTCAATCATGGCCACCAGGGCCGTAATAGCCATCTTGCGCTCCTCCTCGCTCTCGGCATCTACACCTGCGCGCGCCTTGCCCTTGCTCTTGAGGCGGTTCTCAATCATCGCGCTCGCGGTAGAGTAGTAGCCGAGCGCTTCCTGGGGCTCTCCGGCCGTCTGCGCAAGGTAGAGGTATGCGCTTGGCTCAGATGGCGGTGCCTCGGCGTGCGGCGGGAAGAGCATGAGGAGGTGAGAGCGCCCGCGCTCCACATCACCTCCCTCCAGCTCTGCTACACCCACCAGCTCGCGCGCTTCAAGATTCGTCGGCTCAAGCTCCAGCGCACGCTCGAGGAACTTGATCGCGAGCTCAAAGTTCGATTGCGCAAGCAGGACGTGCGCCTTGTCTGCTGTTAGCTGGGAACTGGGAGACGCGCACCGAGGATGCTCGGCACATCTACTGCGGCTGAGGTGCTCGCTTCGGCCACCTTGGGCGCCTTGGCCTTGGCCGTCTTCTTCGTCCGCCCCATGGTTGTGGATAGATGTTAGTTGGTGAATGACTTCACCGAGCGATCCCAAAACCAAAATGTCAAGTCACGTGATCCACCTGCCTCCACCACCTGTTCCAGCCAGTCCATGCTGTAGCATTTCGGCCAAGCTGGTCACACTAAGAATACATGCAGTGCTAATGCGCGATGTCTAGAATACTTAGTACCGTCTCGGCGCACCGCCGCGGCCTGAGTTGTACGAGTTGCCCTGGTATCCGCCGCGGCCGCCGCCGCTGTATCCGCTGCCACCATATCCGCCCTGGGCGCCCTGGGCTCCGCCATAACCACCGCCACTTGCCGGCGGATACTGGTCACGACGCTCGTAGCCGCCGCGCCCATCGTAGCTGGCGCCAACAAAGCCGCTGCCGCGGTAGCCACCGCCACCAGCAGCAGCGGCACCGCCGTAGCCGCCGCCACCATAGCCTCCGCCACTGGCAGCAGTGTACCCTCCACCGCCGTAGCCGCCTCCACCGTACCCAGCGCCACCATAGCCGCCGCCGCCGTACGCAGCAACAGGCGCAGGGGCACCGTATGGATTCGCGGGAGGAGCACCGTACCCGCCTCCGCCGTAGCCACCACCACCGTAACCGCCGTTGTTCGAGTGAGGGCCACCACCGTACCCTCTGGGAGGGGGTGGGTATCGCGATCCGTCGTTCGAGTTGGAGTGGTTGCTATGCCTGCCAGGGCCCCCGCGGTATGCTCCGTCGCGCCCACCACGGCCACCGCCGCCACCGGCGCCACCTGGGCCACGACCATCGGCGTGGCGGCGCGTCTTCTGCCGGTCGTCCTCGTTCAACCTCGGCGGGCCGGGGCGGTAGCCTTTCAGCACCACGCTCTTGTGCCTGTGCACCTGGCGGGGGAAGAAGTACCGCACTGACATAGCAGTGTTGTTCACGAGATCCGGGCACTCGGGGATGTTTGGCAGCGGAGTGTCCATGGTTGCGCCAGGGATGCAGCGCGAGTCAGCCAGCGCACTGCCGTTCGTGCCGAGCGAAAGCACAGGGTCGAGGGGCATCGGCTTCGTGATGGGCTTGACGCCATAGAGCTTGCTAAACGGCTCGTGCAGGCGGTTGTCCTCGGCGATGAAGAGCACATTGTCACCCCACGAGTTCCGGCGCTTCTCGTCTTCGGACAATTCTTCTTCCTTCGTCTTCAAAGCCGTGAGGAGACGCTTCTGGTCGATGAATGGAAGCAGAGCGACACCCTGCCATGCCATCTTCTTGCCGTTCATGTCGATGTCAAAGTCCTCGGGGTAGAAATCGAGGATAGGCGAGTCCTCGTTAATCATCAAACCCTGGAGAGGTTCGGGAAGATGGAAGCGACTGGCAGCGGGGAAGACGCCCAGTAGCTGCCCGTAAGGCTTGAATGGCACCGTGTTGCTGGGGAACGTGATGTCGAGCTTGCCAATGTCCTTGAAGTCTTGCGCGAACGGGGCGTAGTGGTATGGGTAGTACCAGTCCCATGCAGGAACACCCTGGTAGTAGTACTCGAGCACCCAGCAGAGACCCTCGATGTATGATTTAGTAACACTGTTGTGAGCGGCAGATAGGCCCATGTCCTTACCCCTGGATGAACTCCGTGTCCGACAGCTCCACGCCAAACTTCTGGCGGTAGTAGCGCTCCCTGTATCCTGGCTCCCAGAGGCGAACTGTGTCCTCGTAGTCGACAGTGCCGTCTGGGTTGACCTTGAGCTTGCGCTTGGCAACATGGGCGTCCTCGGGGTTCTCGGGAGCAGACTTCTCGCCTTCATCCTCCTCGTCGTCCTCGCCAGCCTTGCGCTTCCTGCCGCGGGGCTCGATAACTCCCATCGACTCGTCGACGACCATTGACTCGTCGGCCGCCATGGACTCGTCGGCGTCCTGAGTTTCGTCGGCGTCCTGTGTCTCGTCGGCGTCCTGTGTCTCGCCGTTCTCATTGCCATTGGTCTCCTCAATGTTCTCCTCTGGCTTGTCCTCGACAGTCTCGTCGCCCATAGCTTCGTCAGCCTCCTCAGCAACACCGCCCTCAAGCTCTGCCTTGAGCTTCTGCGCGGCAGACATGTTCGCCATGCGGATGGCCTTGCGGTTCTTGACAATGTCGGCGTTGTTGCCGCCCATGGCCGCCAGACCAGCCTTGAGAGACTCAGCCTGCTGAGCGTAGGAGAGCTTCTTGCCCGGCTTAGGCGCAGGCACAGGCTTGCCCTCATCTTTCGGCACAGTGTCGAATGGAGGCCGCTCCGGCAGAGAGGGGTGTAACGCTCCGCCGCGCGCAGTCTCTGAGGGGTTGACAGCGACATAGTCGGTGCCGTTCAGCTGCATTGATCCAGGGTCCCAGCCGCCGCCGCTCTCAGCATTCTCGCGGTCTTGCCTGGCGTGCTCCTCCTTACGGCGGCGTTTTTGGTTCTTGTCTTGCCTGTCCTCGTCCTCCTTTCGCCGCTGGAAGATCTGATCCTCCAGCGCGGCAATGCCGTCAAGGATAACCTGTACACGGTCGAGGTTGACCTTGCCGTGGTTCGTGAGGTATCCAGGCAGATTCGGCAGCTCTCTCCGCCAGATAGCGAGGAGCTTGTCAACGGCGCCCTCGCGAATCTCAAGGGACGGCATGTGCGGCAGGAAGTCGTTGCCCACGAAGAAGATGAGGAAGATCCAATCGTCAATAGACAGCTCGAGGTCGAAGGGGAACGGCACATTGGGGATGTTGAGCTCTACCGCAAGATACTCTCGCAACACGGTGACGTCCAGCCAGATGAATGGTTTCGGGTCCACTGGCTTGGCCTCCTCCACGACATTGGGGTCCTCGACCTTCTTTGCCGACTTGCAGTTGGCCTTGATGTGGCCAACCTTGCCGCAGTTGGCACAGGTCTGAGGGCCGCGCTTGTTGCCCTGCGCAAAGACATCCTCACGAAGAACACGGAAGTTGGGCTCATGGGTCGCAAGACCAAGCATGATCAGATCGGCGTCAAGACCGTAGATCGCGTGGCTGGTGTTTGCGTCCCACTCCGGGTGTGTCCGCTGTCTCCTGATCCAGTCGACAATCTTGTGTTCACCTTCACCGGGCACTGACGAGTCAGAGATGATGATTTTGAGCTGCCGGAGAGAGGTGGGGGGGGGGGGGGGGGGGGGGGACTCACGTCCTTCCATCCTGGGTCGGTGCTGAGCTTTGTTGCCACCCAGTACTTCAGGCTCTTGGACAGGAGGTCCATGAACGGTGTGCCTGGTGTGATCGCATTCGAGTCCCAAGCCTTCTTGTGCTTGGTCTCCTCAGAGACGGGGTGGCCCATTGCCTCGAACATCTTGATAGACTCCTTGCGCTCCTCTTCCTTGTCGGCCGCCTCCTGTGCGGCACGGAAACGACGCGAGCGTTGTTGGTTCATCTTGGCACGAGGGGCAACACCGTCGATGGCCATCATGAGCACCTTTCTTGGGCGCGCCATGTTCACCACACGCTCGGTGTACCTGAACACCTCGACCATCATCTCCTCCTCAGTCTCTGGCGCGGGGCGACCTTCGGGATGGGTACATGGATGCACGATACCGTTCATATCCACTGCTGTCAGCACATCCTGTTGCAAGCCGTGCTCGTGACGTACAGTACAGGTTGTCCACCTCGAAGCCATTAGGGTTCTCCGACTCATACTTGACGGGAACCTCGACAACCTCGCCATCGGCAGTGCGAACCTTCTTGGGCATGTCCTCCTTGACCTGATACACGATCTTGGGGTACTTTTTGGAAAGCCATCTGAAGAGGGCCGGGACACCCTGTCAATGTCAGTTGGATCCCAATGGTGCAGCTGAGACGTACCATGTTGGCTGTCGTGTGCGGGGTTTAAGTCTGGAGTGGCAAGGAAGCGTCAATAGACGAACAGTTCTCCACCGAACTCCTGGAGAATCTCCTCAACGCGCGTCCGTGCTTCGTTTGATCCACGTCGCGTCGCGTCGTGTTCCTAACGCACGAATCCGATCCGAGATAGATGGGTGTAGTAATGACAGTAATCTAGTGCTGCAACCCCGAGATGAGAGAAAGCGCGACGCCACGGGCGGCAAAATCCTCCATATCGCCGCAGGGCAGCTGTGGAGATCTGGAGCCCCACGATAACGTGTAATCAGCCGCCGAGTACCGACCTCGCATTCCCATCGCTCCAACCTCTGACAACGTCCAAGCATGGCAGGATCTCAGTCGCGGGGCATCGTCGGCAACGTAGGGCAGCGGTTAACAACTGCAGGTGATGCGATGCTACATCGGTATCGCAAGTTGAGCCGGCGGGGCAAGGTTCGCTTCGTGTGGACGTGCGCTGACGCTTAGATTACCTTTTGGTATGTGCGGATACGCGCGCACGACTGACGACAGGTCATTATTCTTGTTCAACGGGCTTGTCATTGCTGCGATCTTTATTATCACGCCACATCGCATCGGAGAATGGTTCAATGATTTGGCAACCGAAGTGCGCAGCATGGGTGCCAAGGGGGTCGTCATCTGCTGCCTTGCAGTTGGTGAGTGTAATTCAGTGTACAGGCTGACGACAGTGGCCACTTCCCATCCGCCGCTGTTTGGTTTCTCGCCGTCAATGATGCTCATAGGGTTCGCATATGGCCTGTGGCCGGGCTTCCTCATCGGCGCCGTCTCCTCATTGATTGGTGGTGCGCTCGCGTTCATCTCAATTCGGGTAAGATCGAGATCTCTCTCACATCTAACCGCAGACCTTCTTCCTCGACTGGATGCGCAGCTTTGGCTCGAGTAGAAATAAGCAATGGGAGGCGTTTGGACACGTCATGCGCGACAAGGGCTGGACGCTGGTCACCATGATCAGATGGTGCCCTATTCCGTGGGCGATAGGGAACGGCTTGTTCGCCGTGAGCCAGCGCGCGGAGCTGCAAGCTGACATCTAGTCCATCGAGGCAGTCAAGTTCTGGCAGTTCATGCTTGCGAATGTGTAAGCTGCCCAACCGTCACTCCCAGCTGACATCAGCCTCTTCCTCCCTCGGCTCTTCATCCCCATCTTCATCGGTTCGCGCCTAACTTCATTCACGGATGGGCGCTCCGAGCCCGACCCCGCGCGCTTCTGGCTCAACCTCGTTTCGATCGGTGCATCCATCAGCATCTCTGCCACCACAGGAATTGTCATCTACCGGCTGACCCTACGTCAGATGCGTAAGCTCGAGCACGGCCACCCTGGGGATCTGGAGGATGGCGAGCTTGCAGCCAGCGCACTAGAGCACACGGCCTTGTTGGGCGACTACAGCGACGAGGAAGAGCTCGTGCCCCGCACGCGTTCGCCGCGCCAGCGCGTCGGCGCAGGCGCAGTGTAGCAATATGTACAACATGCATGTAACAATCTATGCGTACCAGTTGAGGAAGAGGAGCGCGAGACTCGCGCCAATGAGGAACATGAGGAGGAAGAGGCGCGCCTCGCCGCCACGCTCCTTGGCCTTCTTGAGCTGCTGGTTCGCCTTGCCCATCTCGGCCACGCTACCAACTGCCTCATCGTACAGGCGATCGATCACCTCCGTTTGCTGAACAAGGTGGCGCACCAGCTCGGTCTGCAGCGCGGAGATCTCGAGCAGGCTCTTCTCTGCTGCCAGCACGGAGGTGAGCTGGCTCTCCATATGCTCAAGGAGAGCCGAGTTTTCAGACTCGAACTGTTGCAGTTGCTGTGAGGACAGTTGCTGCTCGATTGGCGGCTCGTCGGTGGGCGTGATCGTCAAGGCTGCTGCAGGAACGGCAGCTGGGGCTAGCCGCGACGAGCCAGTCTCGGCCTGGATCTGGATCGCTGCCGCTTCTCGTGCTGCACCTCCGCCTAGGGTGCGGCTGCGCTCTTCCCTCCGCTTTGCTCGCTCCTCCTGCATGTCCGCCTGGGTGGCCGAGAGCTTGGCCAGCATGTTTGACAGTGTCCAGATGATGCTTTGGCGATGCGCCGCGATCAACGGCTCGGACGTGTTCGTTAATTGTGGTGCAAGAGAAGGAAGAAAGTTGGAGATGGCAGGCATCGGTGGCGCTACCTTCTGCTTACGGGCTGTGGGTAAGTCTCAGTACGAGCACACCGAAGCTCACCCTGCTCAGCTGATTCCATGGTGCCGACGCGCTCGCGGCACCTGCGCAGGATCATCTTTGCTCGTACTTCAATCTCGTCGCGTTCTCGCTCCGACAGGTACTTTGACCCCTCGTATCGTCTCAGCTCGTCGTCACCGCCACTTGTGATCGAGTTTCGACCTCGTCGCGACATCGGTGGAGGTTCATTCGTCGAGAGATACGGCTTGCGGACAGTCTTGAGCATGCGTCCTAGCTCAGACAGATGGCCATACTATTGTAGTCAGCAATGAGCTCCATGCGGCCTCACAATCTGATACGCCTCCTTGAGGAAAGCATCATCATCTTTGGACGGTCTGTTTCGAGCTCTGGACCTGCTGCGGCTCTGTGGGCGCGACGAGGCCGGAGAGCCACCTCCCCGCTTTGCTCCCTCTGCGATGAGGTCTCGAAAGAGGGGAGTCTGGTCGATGTAGACCATGGCGTTTCTGATGAGCCGAGCGAGTGATTGTTGAATCCACACCAGTTCATTGAGCTGCCTCTGGCGTCAGAAGTCTCCCACGGTGCGGTCGTTCCGGTGCCGTGTTTGAGACTAAACCTCCGCCCACGTGGCTGATTAGGACCTCCTGCAGACGCCATTTGAAGGAATTGTAATGCTCCAGGGCGCAGGGCTGTCCCGCGGTGATCCGCCGCTGTGGCGTCGCGTGTGAGAGAGTGGTCCCTGGGCGAGCAGGTCGCGTTCAGGCGCGGCGGGAGAGTGGGCGCCAGGGTCCGCGTGTGCATGGCGTGTCGGTGTGTGTGAGCCTCCATGCCACCTCGAATCCCGTCCGCGGGCCCGACATTCCCTCTGTTCCAGCGACCGACATCTTCATGCTGCTCTAACCATCCTCGACGCCATCCAAAGACGAGTCGACTTCGCACGCATCCACGCTCCCAAAGCCCAGGATGCCGCTCCGTCGGACCTCGGGACACACATTCCAGTCGCCCTCGACCCGCATCCGTTCCTTTGATATCCAGCACACCGATAACCCTTCCCTCCACGAAGCCGCGGGCAACGGCACAGCCACTTCCAACTATGGCGCGCCTCCTCCCCGCCCAGAGGCGCTCCTGGGCGAGCAAAAGGTCGTCGCGTCGCTCGTCACCCGTCTGGTGAACAAGGTGAGCATCGGCGCCGCACAAGCCATCTCTGGTCGTGCGGAATCGCGCCTACGTCCCGCGCACTCGACACACGCTCACCCCAGCTACCATGCAACTCGGGCATCAAGCTCGCCATGATGGAGATCGACGAAGGCGTCAAGACGACCGTCGAGAGCTTGCTTCAGATAGCCCGGATACGCCTTGGGCATGTAGTCCATGCGCTGGCCAGTGCGCTTGAGACCCTGTCCAAGGTAAGTCGGGTGTAGTCATACCTGCTAACCCATAGTACTCGACGATACCAGCACTCGTTGACTGGCCGCTGGACATTATCCATTCGCAGCTCTATCTGCTGCATCTACTCGTGCTCTGTCTCTCAGAATCTTGGAAGCTCAACGCGAGCAAGGCAAAACCACCACTGTCCGAGCTGCCAGGATGCTGGCCAGACCCCCCTCCTCTCGACGACCATCTCGCGCGACAGCTCCTGAGTGTTATTATGCTTTACATCAACAAACTCTCGCAGGACGGCGTGATGGGCGCAAGCGGCGCGGCGACCCCAGTACCAAACCGCGATGGCAAGTCACCAAGCACGACCTCAGTAGCCTCCTGGGGCCAGCAAGCGACGCTACCTGGCGCTACTTCCTTCTCCCTCGGAGCCAACTTCATCCAGCAACACTCGTACCCATCCGCATCCACACCACCTCCAAACGCAATCCCAGAACACGCCAAACTCCTTGCCCCTACCGCGTCGTCCAACTCGCTTGCCATCAAGCAGTTGACAAAGCGTGCTGCCCGAACCATATTCTACATCTCCGCGTCCAATTGGCCGTTGGTGCTGTCGCGTATCAAGGCGAGAGTGGGGAGCCTGACGACCACTTTGGAGGAAAATCCGGAGCTCTACGAATTGCGATTCCTGGAGTGGGCGAATGTGGACTCCACACGTCTGGGGCAGGCGCTGCAGGAGATCTCATCACCCTTCCTGCATGTCAAGCGTCCCGGGCAGACCGCGCTCGCCTCAGCTCTGAGAAATGCCATCTGGCACTGGATCGACGTCTATCCAAACGAGTACCAGGCCTTGCTCGAGGGCAAGCTGAGGATTGAGGGTGGCCCAGAAGTACTGTTCGATGTTCTTCTGTCAATCTCGGACTCGGCAGCCAGCTCCAAACGCGTCAAGGTTTTCTACCCGCTCATGACCATGCTGCTGGTGCTCTCACCGGAGCCACTCAAGCGTATTGCTATGGGCGAGGTTTCCAGAGGGAGCTCCGGGCTCGCCAAGAAGCTTAGCTTCATGGAGAACCTGCGCAAGGGCTTGACCGTATCCAAAGCCTTCGAGGCGAGTGCCGTATGCTACGTCGATCTCCTTCGAGCTGCCATGGCTTGTTCCCCACGCTTGGAGAGCTCTGGGATCCGCACGCTTGCCCCAGATCTGCAAAACGATCTCAAGGTGTGTTGCACATCAAGCTTAACTTACCTCAGAACGCACTCTTCTATTCACCCCTCGCATCCGAGATCACCGATCTGAATATCCTCGTCGATGGTCTCGTGGCCCTCTACCGCTTCAACCCTACTGGTACGGCGGCGAAAATCCTTCCCAAGCTATGGACCGACAACTCGGACAACAGCAAGATCATTGGCGCTCGGGCATGCTCGACACTCGTGATGGAGGGACAAAGATTGCCGTGGCACCAGCCCCCGTCGGGGTTGCGCCCCGAGGTGTCCCTCGCAATCCGATCCATTCTGAGGGCGCAGGCCCCTGCGGTGATCAATGGAACCGCGAGCCGACGAGGGCGGAATAGCCTCGACCTGCCATCAGCCCCGACAGATGTGACTTGGGAGATCCTTCATCTTCTTTCATTGGATCCATTGTTCGCATTCGAAGGCATAGGCGAGACCACCGACACTCTAGGACAGCTTTTCGTTGTCATATCGTCGCTCACTGCCGCCTCGTGTCCGATGACGATCCGCGCTCAGGCAAGCAAGGCGAATCTGGTGATCCTGGACTGCCTAGTCGAGGCGGCCAAGACGGACGCCTCTAAAGCCGCGCTCGCGGTCAACTCGGCTGTCTCAGTATGGCAGATACTGATCGACTCGAGCAGGCAACTTCTGATCGACTTCCAGCTCGGTGATGTCGACGACATGGCAATGATGTGCGGGGCGTTCCGCGCTACGATTCACGCTGTGCTGCGCGCGACCATCGCACTTCCAGAGATCGCTAAGGCGCCCAATGCGCGTCCGGCTGTGCTCGTCGCGAAGGTCGCCACAGTCACCAGCTTGACGGGAGCAGATGTTGAACAGACCAACACGGCGGCGCCTGCGTTGTTGGCTCTTGCCAAGTTGATGACTCTGGTCCGCTCCGCCATATCCAACAGCCAGTCGCAAATGGACGAGATAACGAGCCACAGCGCCATGCTCACAGAGCTTGGCAGTTTGCCAACAGCAACTGGCCGTAACCAGCAACAACGCGCTGTCCGACGAATCATGAAGGCCCATGTCCGATCGTCCACTCTCCTCAGCACCGTCTGGCTTGGTCTCGCCGCCCGCGCCAAGACGCTCACAGCCAAGATTCTCAGCTCCGATTCCGACGGTTCCAGTGGCGAACGAGACTTCCGTCGTCGCAACATGGCCGCAGACATAGATGGCCTCTCCGAAGATGAGTCGAAGGAGTGGCAAAACCTCATCTTCTTCCTGTGCGCAACGAGCAACGTCGCAGGGAGCGGAAACGACTCATCAGTACCCCAATCAATCTCCGAAGTCGTGGGCAGGGGTGTGCTGCCTCGGGTGTACGACGAGGCTGGCGACGTGACTACAGCCGTGGACGCGTTCTTGCGGCAGTGTGTCGACTTCTTGATCAGCTCGTCTATTCATGTGCGCGAGTCTGTCAAGGACGCGCTCGGCTCCGAGCTGCCGCTCAGCTTGTGTCGTGTGCTTGTGGTTCAAATGACACAGTATGTGTTGAGTGTTGCATGGCTGACCTCAGATTTCTGTCTCACTCCGTCGGCCCAGCAGGCGTGTCAGCCTCCGACGCTTTCACGACCTTTGTCGAGGCTGCCATTTCCGTTCTCCGCCTGTGGGTCGACAGGGTCAACCCTGCCGAGAACGCGAACGGTGTCCAGGTGGACGTCGGTGAACTGCTGTACCTCATCGGGCAATACACCCACCGCCTCGGCCGCGACGAGCCATACATGAGGATCAAGATCAAGTTCTGCCAGCTCATTGACGCTGTCCTCGCCAAGCCAGAGTTTGTCGTTCTCGGCAATGCCTCCAAACTTCGCAACGCTCTCCTCGAGTGGATGTGCGAGTGGTCTGTCGACTCCTTCCGCGATGAGTTCCACAACACTGGCATCCAGGACAAGATACAGCGCGACCTTGATCTGTCATGTCTGCGTGCCATGATTCCAGTAACCGATGGGCTCGTCATCCGCTCGGCCAGCGATGAGACCGAGGACTCCCAAAATGTGGCCAAGTCTCGGCTGTTCTACCGCTATTACCACATGCTCGTGCGAGTGTTGGAACGCGCAAACAGTTTCGAATCCGAGTCGTCCCACATGGCGCGCTCAGTCTCAGGCATGAGCACGCGCGTCACCAGCAGCGAGAGCTACCCCGCTCTGGCTATCCTTGTGCTGTCGAACCTCCTTTCTGCCAACGTCGATGTTGGCCTGAAGCACTGTCTCGCACTTGGCTACCATGACGACTCGTCCATCCGCACGGCGTTCATGCAACTCACGACAAACGTCCTGCAGCAAGGTGCACGATTTGGCGGATTGGCAGCCAAGAGTGGATCCTCTGCGCCCAAGGCTTACCTTGAGGCCGCTGCCGCTCCCAATCTTGCGCTCGCCATGGCCATGTGCGAGGTATGCCCCTCAAGTGAGATCGACGAAATCTCCCTGATCCTCTTCCGCGTCTTCGAGGCACGAGGCAACCTCCTTGCCCTCATGAAGCTCCTCATCGAGCGAGAGGTGGCCCTGACGAGTCACGAGTCCGAGCTCTTCCGCGCCAATTCTATAACGACTCGCCTCCTCACCCACTTTGCCAAGACGTACGGCTACAACTATGTGCGCGCGACGCTCCAGCCATTGATAGTGTCGTTGTCCGAAAAGCCAGCCGAGTGCTCTTTCGAGCTCGACCCTACGAAGGCCACGGCAACAGATGACATTGACCGCAATGCCGAGCACCTGCGGTTGATGTGCCAGGCGTTGCTCGACATAATCTATTCATCCACGCCTCGAGTGCCGATCCTGTTCCGCGCGCTCTGCCACCACATCTGGGAGACCGTAGAGGAGCGCTTCCCCGACTCCAAGCACTCGGCAGTCGGCTCCTTCGTTTTCCTCCGTTTCTTCTGCCCCGCCATCGTCGCGCCAGAAGGCATGGATCTCGACGTCGCGCCCGACAACAAGGACACACGCCGTGCGCTACTTCTGATCACCAAGGTCATCCAGAACCTCGCCAACAACGTCCTCTTTGGCAACAAGGAGGCCCACATGAAGGTACTCAACGCATTCTTGTCAGAGAATATTCGTCAGGTGACCAAGTTCCTTGCAGACATTGCCGTTCGGCCGAGGAGCTGGGAGGTTGCGCAAGCAACCAAATTCTTCCAGGAAGAGGGCGAGCGTATGCTGGATGCCGACACCGAGAACCTGGTGATCCAGCGCTTCGTCTTCAAGCATCGCTCGCGCTTGGAAGCTACACTGGAGAACCTGCCGCCGTCGTATCGCGTCCGCGCCGCCTCATCCTCGCGAGCAATGCGCCTCGACCTCGACGGCAAGGGGACGTTGGTGACCCTGCGGCGACTCATGGGGGAGACTGGCCCTCCTACTGATGCTGTCCGTCTTAGCTCCAGCGCCCGGTCGCAGGTGTACGACGACTTCATGCGCCACAATTCAGGTCGCAACACTGAGAGTGTCTCGACTGCGTTCTACGAAGGGCCCGCAAACCAGAATGGACGTCGCATGTTCTACTTTATCGTGTCTCAGGCGGCACTTATGGACTACGACCTCTTGGCGTACCAGGTCTTTTCAACTTTGGATAAGGTGACCGACTTCTTCGACCTGGTGATCGACTTGACCGATTTCTCCCCGTCCACTGAGATCCCAACGGCATGGCTGCGACGTTCGATTCAGATGTGCCCTCCTGGCATTCTGCCGCTGGTGAACACGCTCGGCATCTACAACGTCAACCCATACGCCAAGCGGCGCATCCGTCGCGTTCTCAGCGACCTCGCTCCAGTGTGCCCGCAGGTCGGCAAGACCATTGTTGGCGCCACCAGCCCCGGCGAGCTGGCCGAGTGGATCCAGTACTCGACGCTGCAGCTGCCGGAACGCACAATGAACCTTGCCTTCGAGTCCGAGCACGTCTACACCAACTTGCTCGCGATATTCGACCACGAGATGCAGATCCCCGTCGTGGTCAAGCTGGGTCGGGAGACGCTTCAAGTGGCTACTGTAAGTCTGGTCTCTATATTAACTGACAACAGTGGCGCAAGCAAGAGATCTACAACAACGTCAAGACCTATGTGGTTGAGATCATCGGCCTCAAGGATGTTGACGACGTCGTGGTTGGCACCGGCCCAACGCAGGACCACTTGACCATCAAGTACCTGCAGAACCAGACTGTCACTCTTGTCTCCAGAAGTGAGTGGCATGACTTTTTTTTTTTTTCCCTAACCGGCAGTCACCCAGGAGCTCGCGCACAAGATTCGTGGCGCACGAGGACGTTTGCGCGACATCCCCTCGGAGGACCGCGCGCTGCGACCGAGTGATGTGCCCGGCACCTTGCTGAATGTCGCGCTGCTGAACATGTCGTCTGGCGACGAAACCTTGCGGCTTGGTGCATACAGCCTCGTCTACGAGCTGTGCCAGTTCTTCAAGTACGATCTCTCGTCGCAAGTCACCAAGGTCAACTGTGAGTAGCGGAAGGATCACGCTGATATGATAGCTGGTCTTGTCATCCCCAGTAATTCCCTGGCCTTCGCGGCCAAGATCAGCAGGGCACTCGCTACCTCTGCCCCGAACCTCACGCTTGAGTTCCTTAAGGAGTGGACTATCGGCTTCACCAAGGCGGATACGCCACAGAAGACAGCCTGCCTGCACTACGTTGGCCCGTGGCTCAACAATCTCGAGCTCTTCGCAAAGCCCACTCGAGACGACGGTGTTGAGAGCGTCCGCCAGGTTACTGAGATTATCCGCAGCCTGATCGCCTTAACTGTAGCTGAGAAGAGGGTGAGTAAAGATGCTTGAACGTAACTCATGGCAGCGCCTCCACCTTGCTCTTCAGGACGAAATTTGGAGCGTCCTGGGTGCCTCGCACGAGTCTGTCGTTGACCTCGTCGTGACAGAGCTTCTCAACTCCGCTGTCAATGCTGGACCTGGCTCGGAGAAGGCAGAGTGCGCTGCCAACATCCTCGTGTCGCTCAGCACCACGGCCGTCAAGGGCAAGGTGGTTGCGCGCCTGCGCAAGACGATTGCACAGACGTACCTTCGCCCGTCATCGGATCTTACCGAGAACGCGGCTTGGAACGAGATCTGCACTCTGGCACGCATCAACCTCTCGCTCAGCTTCAGCCCGCTGAACCCGATGGACACGCAGCTGTTCCTGCCTGAGCTGTTCCACATTGTCGTCATGATCGTCGGCATTGGCCCAGTGCTCATGCGGCAGACGGTGTACGGCTTGGTGGTGAACACGCTTCAGTCGCTCACCACCGCGGCCGCCACGGGCGACATGGACCCAACAACCCTGCAGCACTTGTTGCACCGGGTGCAGCAGGCTGACATGATTTCCGCTTTTGGCCTGCTGAAGCTGTCGGGTAGCCTTGAGCTCTCTGGCCAGCCGATGTGGGACGCTCACGGCATCAACCGCTTGGATTCGCTGGAGATGGTCACAAAGTTCCTCGGCGATGTTCTCGCGGCTGGCGCGATCTCCACTGGTGAGCCAATCTACATCGAGCCAACTGACATCAGATTGCGCGAATGCCTGGCGCGCACGCTGGATGGGACTAGTCGCTGCGACCTGCTTCCAGCACAACCCTGCGACGCAACCTCAGGCGTTCACTGCTCTCGGCTACCTGGCGTCCGACGAGGTTGACGACGACTTGGTCTACCAGGTCCTTGTGGCTTTGAGCACCTCCCTCACCCATCTGCAGGAATCAGACACCATGCTCATTGTCAGCATGCTGCGCTGCCTTGCTCGTGTGATACCCGGCTTGGTGCCCGACAGTCGTTACGCGCCGACGCTCTTCTGGCTCGCTGTCGCAGTGCTGCAATTGGCCCACATCCCCCTCTTCGGACCGGCACTCGAGCTACTCCTCACGACCATGCGCCACATGCACCAGTCGGGCGCCTTTGCCAACGGCTTCTTTGACAGTCTCCTCACGGCCCGCAGGACCGTCAGCGACTCTGCCCGCAAGCTCGACCAAATATGCGGCGTCAACTTTGACACGGACCCATGCTTCGCTCTGGTGGCCATCATCTACAAGGGCATCAGGCACCCAAACACTCGCCAGTTGACCATCTCGACGCTGACCGAGTTCTTGCAGCTGTCGGTTCTTACACGCAACGACGTATCAGAGGAGGACAGCCCGTTGATTGGTTCTAGGAGTGTGGCGTTCTTCACCGCCCTCCTGCCCATTTCCTCCGCCAATCCATCATCGCTCAAGGCATTGTTCGCTGCCGCAGGCATTGACGTGGCTGAGGCTGAGCTGCAGGACTTGTCCAAGCTGTCGGTATTTGAGCTGCTTGCCATTCCCGACAACTCCACGGCCCTCCTGCTGGTGACGCTCATTGTCACGATCCTGGGCAACGCCAGCACGGACAACGAGAAGCTTGTCCTTTACCGTCTCCTCGCCGAGGCGAGCCAGGACATGCCCGAGGTTGTGGCCATGGCGTATGACACGCTCATCCCTCGCATGACTTCCGTCCTGACGACGACGACCTCGACAGCGATACTCCAATCCGTTACGCAGATATTCGAGCGTGCAATGGCCGACGTGTCGTACACATTCCCCACCGGCCTAGGCGACTCGAGTTACAAGAAATCCTCTGCAGTCGCCGCGCGTGACCAGGTCTTGGATGACTTGGGCATGAAGGGTCTTTCCGACATGTCCTTCCAAGGCGTCAAGATCGAGCGGTACGTCTCTACCCACGCTCTTGCTGACAGAAGCCTCTCGAGCATGGCCAAATGGGTTGCAAACCTCATCGAGTCGCTCACCATGTAATCATCTACGATCTACCCGCACACGAATCAGAACCCAGCATGTCTGGCACGGCATGACTAGTACCCCGACATATATACCCACTTTACCACTTGAACCCACGCCTTATAATCCGCGTCTCTGTTACCTCTTGCCTTCTTGCTGGCATGCCGTGGCTGCCGAACTATGGACGAGGCTGGCTCGCCGGCGAGCTTGTAGTAGCCCATATGTATAGTTCGCAGGGAGGCTCCCAGGAAGGAAGGAGGGAGAGATAATTGACACACTACATTCTACCCCTTCACATAGCCCAACGCAACATTGCCTCTACATCTAGCCAGCGAAGGCGCTGATACCAGTGATGGCCTTGCCCAGGATTAGGCCGTGGATATCCTGTATCGTCAGCGCGCCTAAGCCTGTTAACAAACGTAAGTCCCCTCGTAGGTGTTGCAGATCTGGAGGTTGGCCTCATGCCTGCCTACGCCGTACTCGTCCGAGCAAGCGTTTCCGCCAAAGACATCCAGCAGCACGCGAGAATGCTCGAGCGCTCGACCGCAGTTATTCCGCTTAATCATCGAGATCATCTCGGGATTCCACTGGCCCGCCTCGACCTGGCGCGACATCTGGAGCGCGCCGAGGAGACCGAGCGTGGCGGCCGTGCTGGCGTCGACGAGCTTCTTCTGCACCAGCTGGAAGCTTGCGAGCGGCCGCTTGAACTGATGCCGCTCAAGCGCGTACGCCCGGGCGCGCGCGATACAGTCCTCCAGCGCACCCATGACGCCCCACGAGATACCCAGGCGCGCATGCGAGAGACACGTGAGCGGTGCGCTCAGGCTCGTGGACCCGGGCAGGACATTGTCGGCGGGGATCCTGACATTGTCCAAGAAGACCGAGCCGGTCGTGCTGCCGCGCAGCGCGAGCTTGTTGGTGATCTTGGGTGTGTCGATCGTGCCGGGACTGTCGCGGGGCACGATGAACCCGCGCACCTTGCCCTTCACCCCGTTCTCGACGACGGGGGCCCAGATGATGAAGAAGTCGCCATACGGCGCATTCGTGATCCAGGTCTTGGCACCGTTGATCGTCCAGCCGTCGTCCGTCTTGGTCGCGGTCGTCTCCATGCTGCTCGGGTCCGAGCCGTGGTTGGGCTCTGTGAGCCCGAAACAGCCCAGAATCTCGGCCTTGGCCAGCTTGGGCAGATACTCCTCCTTCTGCGCGTCCGAGCCGAACTCGTTGATGGCCGTCATGACGAGTGAGGACTGAACACTGACGGCCGACCTGAATCCTGAGTCTACGCGCTCAATCTCGCGCATGATCAGGCCGTAGGCCGTCTTGCTCACGCCCGCGCAGCCGTACCCCTCGATCGTCGGCCCGATGAGGCCCAGCTCGCCCATCTCCTTGAGAATGTTCGTGTCGAGCGTTTCCTGTTGTCAGACCAGTATGGTTGTAGCTCACAGTGCGCCAGCCCTCCAGCGTGCGCGGAGCGAGCTTCTCCTGCGCGTAGGCGCGTGCCGTCTCCCTGTTTGTCAGTACAAGCTACCACCACAAGTGCCACATCCACGACTTACTGGATCGCCTTCTCCTCCTCTGTCAAGAGCGTGCTGAGGCTGAGCGGATCCTCCCAGTCATACTTGAGGAACTCTTGCTGTCAGACGACGAGCTCATGCCTGCGCTGAACTCACTCCCAGAAGCCATAGAGCGCGACAATGGGGCAGCACGAGCGGCGTTGGACGCCAGGGGGCGGAGAGTGCGAAGCATGGTCAGTGAAGTGAGGTAGGAAGTCAGAAAGGAACACGCTCAACGTGCTCCCGCTACCGATATGTACCACCACGGCGCTGTCGCATACGGGCATCACCGAGAGCCGGTCAGGCGGGCACCTCCGGATGGATGCCGAATTCCGTCCTTCCAGCGGTGGAGATCTGAAAACACCATGCTTAAATTATGGATATCTTCCCTGGATCCCTGTGTGCAGTTCGCGTGACTATACTGGACGCGCATTACTCAGTGGCACTCTCGCATTGACATCCGTCCAATGGGCCATGGGGTTCGGCCGCAGCAGCCGGTAGTTTTGTTTGCACTGGCCTGGTGAGCACTTTCTGCGGACTCGCAGCTTCTTACAGCTGCTGGGTTTGGAATGGCGTTGACGTAGATGACTTCGCTGCGGTATACCGACCTGATAAAGACGGTCAGCTTGAGAGTATCTGCGAGCAGCGCTGCTGAACCACTCCATCCAAACAGCAAGCCAAACGCCCATCCGGCATCCAGGTCTAGCGGGCTCGGGTAGTCCGCTAGGTAACCCACCCCATCACCGCGCAAACACACTCTGCCCGGTCATGAGTGTCATATCGTACTACAAACAGTCTACACAGCGCCAGGCATCGCTGCAGCTACCGTCCTCCACGGCGGACGGGCGTCTAACCACACAACCACGCCAATGTCTTCAAGATGCAAGATCTCACGCAAGATCATTACACCTCAAGTATGCCCATCTCGCGCCAGCGCTCGGCGAGCTCGGCTACGCCCTGCCCCATGCCCTGCGGGGTCATGAGGTCCTTCATGACGAGCAGGTCAAACTCCTTGCCAAACGCGAGGAAGTGCGCGAAGAGCGAGTTGAAGTGTGCCTCGATCGACAGGTGGATAACCTGCTCGAAGTGCGCGTGGTAAAGGTGCGCGAAGACACGGAAGAGGTGCTTGTAGATGTGCTTGGCGGTGTACGCGAAGGAGTTGGGGAAGTCGCGTCCTGGGACATTAGCGCGCGACGGGTTCGATAGAGAGATGGGAACCGTGTACACACCTGACTTCGTAGGGAAGACTGTCTCATCCTCGAGCAGCTTCTGCAGCCAGCTCATGACAAAGTCGATGTACGTTGGCGCCGGAAGCGACACGAGGCGCTGGTTAGAGTCCGGCCACAGAAAGTTCAATCTGCTGTCAGAGGCGCGACCCAAGATGCGAAGCATAGTGACTCACGTCGGTCCAGCCGACATGGTGGGACAATTGTGGATCGTGCAGAACTCGGTCAGAGCCGAGTAGAAGTGGTTCAAGTTGTGGTAGAAGTCGAACACTGGTGTGAGCGGGTTCAGCTAAGCCGTCGAGTGACAGTAGCGGCACTCACAATTGATAGCCACCCACTCGTTCACGTCGACATACTTTGGCGGCGCGACGATCGTCTTAAAGCTGCCCTTGACGAGGGCAGCCTTGACGAACGGCTGGCAGAGGAAGAGCGGCTTGGGGCCAGGTGAAGGTGGTTGCCCGCTCAGCTCGGCACCAGGTGATACGAGGGGTGCCTCATATGTGCCACCTTGTGGGCTTAGTTGGGACGGGATAGCAGTACGCTTGGGCGCGCGGAGCCGCCTGGGATGAGCTGGGACTACAACGGGACGGGGAGGGAGCACGCCGGGGACATAACACACAGGCCTGCAGGACTGGCAGGCGCAAGTGCAGCTCCACGCCGCTGTCTACGACTGTTGTGACACATCACAGACGTCCCCCTCCCAACAGTACTCACCCAATCGAGTTGAGAAAGCCGGACATGGTGTGTGCAAGATGACAGTCGAGACACCGGCGCCATCACTGCGGGACGGCGCGACCGAGAGGCACGCCACGTCGGACGCGTGGAGAATGACGTGTGCAAGCTGCACTTATCACCAATGAGATGGACCTGAACTTGCCGCTTCATCGTCAGTCCAAGTCTCGCGAGCAACACACTCGGACGCAGCTGGACGCACACGGTCGCCAGCATGGTCTACATCAAAAGGTGGACCGAATTTGAGGAGGTGAGTGCGCAAGCAAACTTGCAGATGCAGCAGCTGACCGACAGAAAGTTATCGAGTTATATCTCAAGGCGCCGAGAAAGGTGAGTGCACGCGATGAACTCGAGTGGTGGTACCTTTGAAGGGGAGGCCCTCAGCGTCATCGGCTGCAGCGGATAAGCTGACTCCAGGCTCGCTATGTGGTCAAGTTCTGCCCGACGGCCGGCAAGCTGGTGCTGAAGGTCACCGATGACGCGAATGTGAGTCGCTCATATCTGCAGGCATAGGGCTGTGAGCTGTTCTACGACACTCATGCGGCTCTGGTGGCTACTTGATACCATATCCACTCATCGGCATCGCCTTCCTCAGCTATCTCAGCTGGCAAAGCTCCGTCACATGCTCCCATCACCCGCAATGTCTGGGTGGACTGATCCGCAGGTCCTCATGTACAAGTCCCATTCTTCCATCATCCTGAACCGCTTCGAGACGCTCAACCACCGCCTCCTCTCCACTATCACGAACGCGCGGCGTCGGCCAGCCGTTCCGTTGTTAGGATCAGGCAGCGCAGGCAACGGCACCCCTATGGTCGAGGGCGACGACCCGATGGCTGGGTCCGGCGCGGCCAGCCCAGCTGGCGCACCAGCGACGCCGAAACCGGCACAAGGAGGTGCTGCTTCGAAGAAGAAGAAGAAGAAGGGGAAGAGGTAGAAGGAGCGTGGACGACGGTGTAATGCTACATGATACCTATCTACATGTGCTGGGAGGTTCACAGTGGCGCTGTGCGGCTGGTAGTTTGTACACGGACGTTGTGGGACTGTATGCCGGTGGCCTTGTCCAAGCCGTGCCCCGCGCCTGATGACTGCGGCTAAAGCGGATGTGTCGAAAATCGGCGCGCTGGCCAGTCAGCGATACACCATGCTTCACAGCACCCACATCATGCAAGGGGCGCGGAAGTTTCAGTCTTGCGTCCGTGCCCAGTCTTGGCTACATATTCCTCGAGAGCGTCCCGCACATCCTCGGCCCCGCTGCGGATCTGCTCGAGCTTCTTGAGATCGCTGGCAGCCCCTCGGCCAGTAACGCCTCCGCCAACCTCCTGCTCCGCAAGTTGGGCAGCGGACGCGCGCATCTCGGTGGCATAGGCGCGAGTGAGCGCCTCGGCCTGCTTCGGAGTAGCGGTGGCCGGGTCGTAGGCTGCGAATTGCGATGTCGCGTCACCTGGCGGCTTTGGCGGCGGTGCCGCGGGGTCTATCAACCGAGCGATGGTCGAGGAGGGAAGATTGGCGAGAAGCGCGAGGTCTGCGTCGAGCTGTTCTTTGGATATTGTCGCCATGATGGATGTGGATGTTGAGAAGTCGGAGGCATGCTGGCTTGTGTCAACAGCGTCATGCGGAGGTATTCTGCCCCGCACCTGCTGGTTGAGTTGCATGCTCGCAGCATGTTTAGTGGAGAGCCAAGCACTACAAATGAACCCAACGGATTCGGCTGCTCATATGCGCCTACAGAACGTCGTTGCATGTATGTTACCAAAAGTATGATGATCTATGCGTGTCTCCCCTTCCACCCGCAATAACGACTACCGCTGCGAGTCAGCGCGCTGAAATATTACATTCAACCCACCATCATACGCATGTAGGCCAGCAGCAGTGCGCCGGAACCAGTGGCTACACCGACGAGGTACTGCAGGATAGAGAACTTGGCCTGCTCGATCTGTGTCCGCAGACCGGCAATCTCGCTCTCAATACGCGTGTCCACCTCCTTGATCTTGAGCTCCTGCTGGGCGCTCTCGTCTCTTATCCGTCCCTTCTCGAGGTTGAGATCCAACCGCACGCCGGCCTGGGTGCGCGTGATCTCCTCCCGCAAGCGTTGCTTGAGCTTCTCGACATCCGCCATGAGCCGGTCGTTCTCGGCCTTCATGAGCGTGAGGTCGTTCTTCTCGTGCAGCTGCAGCTCCGACTTGAGCTGGGCAAAGTCGACGTTCTGCGTGTATCGCTGCTTCTCCTGCTCGGCTTTGGAGACCAGGCCGCCCTCCATGTTCCGCACGCTCTCGTCGACCGCCTCGGCGAGCACACGCATAACGCCCTCGGCCTGTTCGCGCGTCATGCCGTTTTCCTGCAGCCGCTCTACGAGGAGCTGCGTGTCGAAATGCGCGACATGCGCGGGGCGGGACGCGTGCAGGCGTCGTACCGCCATCGCACTCGGAGGAGCGCGAGGAGCGCGCATGGCTGCGGTCAGCTGGGACAAAGACTCTGCAGCTGCAGATATGCTCACCTCGGGCCAGCATTGCGCCTGCTCGTGAGGTCGAGGGCTGCGAGAGTAGACTGGGGAGCATGGTTGTTCTGATGACAGGCGATTCGAGACGCGATCGGGACACGCACGAAGGACGGCAGCTGCCGGATCTTGAACTCGGTGGCAAATCCGGTGGAGGCGTGCCCAGGATTTTGGCGCCTAATTCAGTCGGTCCCTAGGCGCCCGCGAAATTTCAGCGATCCATGATGCCGGTAGTGACATCTGCAGCTGGTATCGCTCTGCAGACCACACGACGCCGCCATGCAGGTGAGGCAAACCGAGCCACTATGGAGGCGAGTTGCTAACGCGTGCAGTCCGACGAGATCATCTGGCAGGTCATCAACCAACAGTAAGCACATCGTCTGGGCTCGTGTTGACATCAGGTTCTGCTCGTACAAGGTCAAGTGAGCTCAACATCTAGGCGCAGAATTGACATTCAGGACGGTTACGCAAAACTTCTGTCGCAATGAGTACAATCTGACGGGTTTCTGCTCCAGGCAGTCGTGCCCGCTGGCCAACTCGCGGTACGCTACTGTGCGCGAGAAGGAGGGTGAGTGGCGGTTAGCTTTGGCCGAGCTCACACCAGGCGTGTTGTACCTCTACGTCAAGACGATTGAGCGTGCCCACTCGCCCGCGAACCTGTGGGAGCGCATCAAGCTCTCGAACAACTACAACAAGGCGCTCGAGCAGATCGACAAGGAGCTGATCTACTGGCCCAACTTTATCACGCACAAGTGCAAGCAGCGTCTGACCAAGATCACGCAGTATCTGATCAAGATGCGGCGACTGAGCATGACCCAGCAGCCCAAGCTGGTGGGGATCAAGAAGAAGTTGGACCGGCGCGAGGCGACGCGCGAGCGCAAGGCACTCGCCGCTGCCAAGCTTGAGGCGTCGATTGAGAAAGAGCTGCTCGAGCGCTTGCGGTCCAAGGCGTACGGCGAGATGCCACTCAACGTCAACGAGGACGTATGGCGCCAGGTGCTCGACCTCGATAAGGGCAAGGGCCGGCTGGAGGACGCCGAGGACGACGACAGTGTCCTGGACGAGGAGGAGTACGAGGGTGGCGAGCGGGAGTATGTCACCGACTCGGACGCCGAGAGCGTGGACGACCTCGAGGACTACTCTGGCTCCGAATTTGACGAGTTTGACTCGGAGGGCGAAGAGTTCCCATCCGATCTGGGCGTCTCGGACGAGGGCGAGGACGACGATGAGGACGAGGAGGATGACGAGGAGGGCAGTGACGACGAGCAGCCCAAGCCCAAGGGCAAGAAGCCGGCAGCGGCGGCGGGCACGAAGCGCAAGGCAGCAAAGGAGCCGAAGCGGGCAGCCAAGAAGCGTGAGTTCGAAGTATTGGTCGTTGAACTGACAACAGGTCCGCACGTCAACGTCGAGTACGAGATGGAGACCGAGCCGCTCTCGCGCGAGATGGTCAACAACTGGTAATTCTAGATTCTCATTCTCCCCATTGTCTCATACCATCATTCCGGGTTACCCTCGCATGCATACAACATGGTTGTCGAATCAGTATCTGCTCTAGTCGTCGCCATCCGAGTCGTCCGAGTTGAGGTCGAGCTGGAACACGGCTCCCGGGTCGTATCTCCGCCCCGAGTCTTCGTGCACAATCTCGACTTGCTCGGCCGGCCGCTCTTCCTGCTGTTCTGCCATCAGCTGAGTGCAAATTCTGTCAAGCTCACCGCCGCCTACCGCCCCAATATCTCCAATGCCACTCATACTGCCGCCCATTTGGAAGAGCAGCCCCATGCGCATGGACGCCTCGTTCGGCCACGGGGTAGCCTGCGCGCGGTCGACAGGCGCCAGCAAACTCGACACCGGCGCGCTAGTCGTTCTTGCCAGCGCGTGCGCATGTGCTAGCAACACGGGCACGCCGACAGGATCTTCCGTCAGCTCGCTCCTGTACACATTCTTACCAGATTCGCTCTTGGAGATACTCTCACGCACGCGCGCGCCCTCGTCGACGAGGGCTTCGAGCTCGATCCGGCTGCTCTCCAGCTCGCGCACCATGTTGCGCACCTTGCCCTCGAGCACTTGTACCTCGCGCTTCTTCTCAAGCAGTGCAGCCCAGCGGCGCTGGTGCTCCTCTGCATCCTGCGCTAGGGCATCTAGTTGTGCGCTGCTCTGGACCAGAGAAGCGTGCAGGGCCGGGATGTCGGATGCGCCGGACGGAAGCGTGGCGAAGAGCTCACTCAGGAGCGCGCTCTGCGTCGTGAGCGCCAGAAGGAGTGAGGTGCGGATTGGCGGGTCCGAGAGTGCAGCAGGTGCAGCGTTCGTCATCTTGCTCAGCTGCGAAATGAGGACAACATCAACAATCCCCTCACCTGGCAGCTCGATTGAATGCCGAGCGGAGAATTGTGCATCTCCGCGCTACCCAAAGTTTACGCTGGGCACTGTTCGATGTCATCAACACCCACCATGTCGCTGTCGGTCGGCACGCTGAACCTCAAGTTCATGCAGCGCGCGGCTGCGCGGGCGTCGCAGCCTGCCGCGCCGGCATTACCGAAGGGCGTGGACCCGGCGGAGGAGGCGGCCAAGTGGACGCTGCCGTCGCGCTCCGCTGCTCCGAAAGCTGCCAACGCCGAGGCCGGCCCGTCGAGACCAAAGGTCCAGTTCGTCAGCTCGTACCTACCCTTCCTCGAGGATGCGGGCGAGGCGGACGCGGCTGCTAGCGGAGGCGGAGGCCGGCTGGCGTTTGGGGGCTTTGGGAGCAAGCCGACAGAGGAAGATGGAGGGGAGGACGAGGACGAGGAGATGCTGGATAGCGACGATGACTCGTTGTTGCATCTGAGAAGACAAAAGGAGAAGGCCGAGGAGAGCAAGGTGAGCTCACTGGCTTCCGCGTAGCTGACATACAGCCAACATCCGCACCACAAATACCGCGCGAAAGCACACCGGAGCCGACTCCTATAACTTCTGCCTCCCAAGGCTTCGTGCGGCCTGCAGGCTTCTCACCTCCCCCTTCGGCGAAGAAGAAAAAGCCCAAGAAGCCAGCATCGACGCCCGGTCATAGCCAAGCTGACAAGCTGCGATCCACGATAGCCGATCTCAAGGCCGTGTCCATGAGTCCAACTACAAGCAACGCCAGTGGCATCAGTGCCTCTGCACCGAGTAATGGCAAGAAGCGCGCACTGCCTGAGAGTGATGTGGGTGCGATCAAGAAGGCCAAGAAGGACAAGAGCAAGGGGGAGAAGAAAGACGGCAAGGACAAGTCCGAGGGCAAGGAGAGCAAGCCAAAGGGCAAGCAGATGAGCGCCTTGGACAAGCGCGAGGCCGAGATCAAGGCCGCCAAGAAGGCTGCTAAGAAGAAGGCGCAGTAGAGCATTGTTGAGGGTTAGAGTGAGGTGTGCATAGCATGGTCGTGTTTGCTTGTAAGAGATGTATCATGAGTGTTGGTTGTTGCCGGGTGTCTGACATCACCTCGAACGCTGCAACGGGCTGCTAACGACCGGCAGCAGAATTGGGCTGTTGACGGCTGCCAGTTCTAACCCTGCTACAAGCCGTCAGTCTGCAGCGATGGATGTTTTAACCCCGCTATAGCCATCCGTCTAAAGCGATGGATGTTCTGACACCACCGAAACACCTGCAGCACGTCTGTCCACGCTGGGACCGAAGTCGCGCCTCAGGCCCACGACACCGCACACTCGTCCTCTCCGTCCAGCTGCTGCCCATTCTCCACTTCACGCCATTCTCTGCGAGACCCTAATACATTATCTCGTACCAAGGCCCAGGGCTATGCAAGGTACACTCGTTCCCGAAGGGGACCGAGACGTGATGAGAAGGTTTCCTCCGTTCGTCGCATCCACTTAGATGGTCGAGGGGAAGAGCATGATGCGGCACGAGGCGCCGAACACCTTGGCGGGGAGGTTGGAGGTGAACTTGGACTTGACGACGCCCGAGTTGCCGTGGGGGCGGGAGACACGGCCCCAGATGACGCGGACACGGGAGCCGTTGATCTCGCGCTTCGCCTTGTAGACGTAGGCAATGCGCTGGGGTAAGTTTGGTCGTGATAGTAGGTGGAGCAGGAAATGGTAGGACTGGGTGGTGCGCAATATTGTGCAGCACGGTCATGTGGAGCACGCAGAGAGGTGCTTCTGCAAAGTATTGCGAGCAAGTGGAACTTTGCACAGGAGGTTGGGTTCACCGACGAGCAGGTTGGCGTTGCTGGAGGAAGGAGACAACCAGCAACTTGCTCGCTCGTCCCCTGTATTCCCACCAGTACGCTGCACAGCCCAGCCCGTCTCCATCTCCTGCTCCTCGAGTTCAACCCACCTTGCCGAGGTAAGAGCGGGCAGCCTCCTTCGAGTCAACACCCTCGATCTGGACGAGCGACTGGTTGGGGCGCGAGTTGCGCTTTCCACGCTTGTGCCCGAGGACGCGGCCCTTGGTGTAGAGGCTGTAGGAAGACATGGTCGGAAGGGGAGGAGGAGACGACACGGATGCGAGTGTCAACGGCAGAGGATTAACGCGTGATGAAATCGAGGATACGGTGTCGAGGAACGAGAGGAGAGAGGTCAGCACTGGTCCAGTGTTCGCGACGCTGTACTCACCGAGTGGAGCCCATTTTTGATATCGGTCGGCAAGAGAGCTTGACGGTTGAGAGGTCGATGAAGACGATGTTGAGGCCGTTGGGTGCGCGGCGGCAGGGCGGCAGGGAGGGACGCAGAAGCGGGAGCAAATTGGCCGACGAAGCGAGCTGGCTCGAGAGAGACAGGCACGGGTATCGGGGTTAGGATAATCGCCGAAAGTTTCGAACGTTGACAAATCCGTCTCCACCCGCGACTCGCGTGCGACCGTGGGAACCCTCGAGGCCCTCTCGGCTTGGATCTCCTTGGCAGGTGTACTCATCGTCGCCCTGGCACTGCTCCTCGGCGCGGTCGACATGACGCTCGCCGGCAGGATCTCGCAGCTCCACATTCGCAGGCTGCTCGGATCCAGCTGCATGCCACTAACTGAGGAGGCAGCCTGCTGATCAAGTGGTCCGTCTTGGTGGCGGAGGTATGCGAATATGCTGTGAGTGTCCACGCCGCCAAGGCTTGAGCACAAGGGCTATGCAGGCTTGGCGACGGGTGATCCTCTTGTGAGGGACGAGCCTCCGCACGCTACCAAGTTACGCTTGGCGCTTTGGGCCGCTGGGAATCCCGCCGACCTGCCGACATGGCGCCACCAAGGGGCGAGCTTGCAACACTGCACAGCGCGCAGCTCGGATCCCCAGCTCTACCATCGCCTCGGTGCCTCGAGCTGCCAAAGTAGCACGAGATCTACATCGTTTAGATGGATTGGCAGTGAGTACGCTCCACAAGCTGGAACATCCGTGGCCGAACACGAGCTCAGAGTTGAGCAGTTTGAGGATCGCTCTGCACCCGAGTTGTGCGCTTATCCTGTCAGGGCTGTCCCTGGCTTGTCGTTCGTCTTGGCGGCACTCATTGTCTTGACTGCTGAACGCCCCTCACACGCCGCCACCCACGGTGCGCGTCCGCGCGTCCCCATCGACACGCCAAAGTTGACAATCATCTTGCTTCCACTTACTCTTAACCGCCTTCCGCTTTCACACTACTCGCTTCGCCTCTCAAGCACACTCTAATAGTCGTTCCCGCACTGCCGTCAACACACTAGTCACCGCCATCGACTTGCGCACATTCGTTAGCATCTGAACTCACCGGTCCTCCTGCCTGCCATGGCCTCCCTTCTCTCCGCCTCCCTCCTCCTCGCCCTCGTCTCTGGTGTGACGGCGATTCCCCAGGCTCCTCCAGCCGGTGGCGCCGCGCCTCCGGCTGCCGGGGCTGGCGCAGTCACCGGCTCTGTGAACCCCAACGTGCCGCAGGGCGCTCTGGTGACGGGCAAGGATGGTTACATTGTTCCGTGAGTGTTGCTGCCTGCGTACAGAATCGCTAGTCTGGATGGCGAGTCGAGTGCATTGACCGTGGCGGGAGCCCACTCTGACCCGTGCGGGCGGTCCATGTGCCAGAGTTTCAAACCCGAGCCCAAAATGTCTTTACTGACGGCAGATCCCTTGCGGCCATCACTTCCGGCGCTGAGACGGGCCGCTCGGTCGCCCTCTACTCCACGGGTCTGCCAGGTGCTTCGCCTACCATCGCTGGTGCACCAGCTGTGCCCACTGCCCCGGCCCCAGCGACCTACCCGGCACTCGATGTGATTCCTCCAGTCGACTCGGAACAGGTCAAGGCCTGGGTTGCGGGGATCGACTTTTCAAAGGTCCCCGCCCTGGACAAGACCACTGGCCAGTGTGACACTTCCCCAGCGGCTGCTGCGGACAAGACCCGATGCTGGTGGACATGCGGTGGCTGCACGCGCGCGACCGATATCAGCGTCTGCCCGAACAAGATGGACTGGGGTCTGTCCTTTGACGACGGTCCGTCGCCCTACACTCCTCTCCTCCTCGACTACCTCCAGCAGAACAACATGAAGTCGACCTTTTTCCTCGTCGGCTCCCGCGTCATCTCGTACCCGCAGATGGTCGTTACCGAGTACCTCGCTGGCCACCAGCTCTCGATCCACACCTGGTCGCACCGCGCTTTGACCACGCTCTCGAACGAGGAGATTGTCGCCGAGCTCGGCTGGACCAAGAAGGCCATCCACGACGTTGTGGGCGTCAGCCCCAACACCTTCCGTCCTCCTTACGGCGACATTGATGACCGTGTCCGTGCCATCGCTGCTCAGATGGGCCTCACTCCTATCATGTGGACCGCCTACCAGGGCCACACTTTCGACACTACCGACTGGAACATTCCTGGCGGCCAGGCCAACGGTCTCACTGCCGTCTCCAAGTTTGACCAGATTCTGCAGGACTACGCTCCCAAGCTCGACACCGGCTTCATCGTCCTCGAGCACGACCTCTACCAGCAGACTGTCGACCTCGCCGTCGGCTACTTCCTCCCCATGGCCAAGCAGTCGGGCAAATACGCCATGAAGTCCATCATCGAGTGCCTTGGCTACGGCAACGCCGAGGCGTACATCGAGACCTCGGCCAACGTCACCACCACCCAGATTCACGGCTCCGATGGCTACCAGGCTGCCGTTGGTACCCAGACTGGCGTCCCTCCTACCAACACCGCCACCGGCGGAGGTGCTGCGGGTGGCAGCGGCAGCGCCCCTGCTGGCGGCGCTTCCACCACCAGCAAGCCCAACGGCGCCAGCCGCACCGTTGGCTCTGCGGCACTTGTTCTCGGTGCCGCTGTCGCTGTCGCTGCATTCGTCTTCTAAGACCATATCGCACGGATACATGGATAATCTTTTACACAATATGCGTGTATGCCACACATTGTCATTCACTCGTCGTGCGCTAGGTTCGTGAAGAGGATGTCAGCTTTGCTGTCAAGTGAAGAGTTCTGGGCTGTGCAGACGCCCGTTTCCACTGTGCGGAATGTGGGGACACCATCAGTGTACGAGAAGGAGACGTTCGGACTGCGGCACCCTCTCGCTTTGACGCAGCTCTCCACTTCCCGCAGCATTCACACAAGTGCACTCTGCATCCTACATGTAATCTATCCCTATCTACTTCTTGAGGGCCACCCCTGAAGCCGTTGCCTTGCCATCCGCGGCAACAGTGACCTTTCCAGCCCACTTGTCGCCCTTTCCACTGGGCACCTCGACAACAACCTCCTGGTCAAGCTGGTAAGTGCGCACTTCCAGCCCGACCTTGGCATACTCATAGTCGGGCACGTCCTGCTCCTCCGGGCCGAGGAGCAGCACCGACCCAGGGCGGACAAAGACGGGAATCTGGTCGATGGGATAGTCGTCCTTCTTGACATACTTGGGACCCTCGATGACCTCGCCGGTCCAGTAGCACGTCCACTTGCCAGCCGGGATGTAGAACTGCGCACAAGTGTTGTGCATTACGGGCGCGACGAGGAGACTGTCGCCGAGCATGTACTGCTTGTCGAGGTACTGCGCGGCCGGCTCGTCGGGGAACTCGATGACCATGGCGCGCATGATGGGCATGCCAGTCTCGTGCGCCTTGAGCGCCTGGCCATAAATGTACGGCATAAGGCGGCACTTTGCGCGGACCATCTTGGACGTCACACGCACGGCCTCCTCGCCAAAGTTCCACGGGACGCGGTAGCTGGCCGAACCGTGCAGGCGCGAGTGCGACGAGAAGAGGCCGAACGCGACCCAGCGCGTGAACAGCGTCGGGTCGGGCTTGCCCTCGAATCCGCCAATGTCGTGGGACCAGAACGCAAAGCCCGATGCGGCGAGACTGAGACCGCCGCGCAGTGTCTCGGCCATGGCCTCGTACGTGCTCTCGCAGTCTCCGCCCCAGTGGACCGGGAAGCGCTGGCCGCCGCTCGTCGCCGAGCGCGCAAAGAGCGCAGCCTCGTGCTTGCCAAACTTCTTCTCGACCGCCTCGAACACGCACTTGTTGTACAAGAACGCGTAAAAGTTGTGCGCCTTGGCCGGGTCCGAGCCGTCAGAGTACACCACGTCAATGTGCGGGATGCGCTCTCCAAAGTCCGTCTTGACCGTGTCGATGCCCATGTCGAGAAGACGCGTCACGAGGCCCTGGTACCACTTCCACGCGTCCTTGTTGGTAAAGTCCACGATGGCCATGCCGGGCTGCCACTCGTCCCACTGCCACACGTCCCCGTTCTTGCGCTTGAGGAAGTAGCCCTTCTCGGCTCCCTCTTTGAAGATCTCGGCGCGCTGCGCAATGTATGGGTTGATCCATGCGCAGACCTTGACGCCGTACTCCTTCTTCACCTGCTCGAGGTACTTCTTCGGCTCGGGGAAGGTGTCGGGGTCGAACTGGAAGGAGCACCAGTCATAGCGCTTCATCCAGAAGCAGTCCAGATGGAGCACGCGTACGGGGCAATTGCGCTCCTTCATGCCCTTGAGGAATCCCGAGACGGTCTCCTGGTCGTAGGACGTCGTGAAGGAAGTGGAGAGGTAGAGGCCGTAGGTCCAGGCAGGGGGAAGACCTGGCCGGCCAGTCATGCGCACATAGTTCTTCAGCGCAGCCTTCATGCTCCCGCCGCCGATGATGAAGTACTCGAGCCGCTCGCCCTTGACGCTCACGCCGATCTTGGAGCACTTTTCACGGCCCACCTCAAACTCGACCTCCTCGGGGTGGTTGACAAAGCAGCCATAGCCCTTGGATGAGAGGTAGAACGGGACGTTCTTGTACGTCTGCGGTCAGCTGCGTTGTGTTTTGCGACTTACCATCTCGCTCGACGTGCCGCCGTCCTGGTTCCAGATGCCCACCACCTGGCCATTCTTGATGAACGGCCCAAACCGCTCGCCGAGGCCGTAGATCGTCTCGCCGACGCTCAGCGTGAGCTCGTTGAGCATGAAGCGCACGAGCGCTGGTGTGCGCGTGCTGTCAAAGCCCATGTGGTCGGTGCGCACCATCGTGTCCGGCAGAGTACTCAAGCATCCGCCCTGCGACTGCTGCTCAAAGGTCAGATGCCATGGCACGTCTGCCACGGCCTGGCCCTTGGGCTCGGAAGCGCAGAGGAACTCGCCGCCGTCGGCGAAGCGCAGGCCGTACGAGTACGGCGCCGTGTTGACATCAACGGAGAGCGAGCCGCTGGAGAACGAAATGCGCTCGTCGGCCTTGGAGGTTGCGGTCTTGGGCTTGGCGGGCTCGCCGTCGGGGAAGAGCTCAAAGTGCGGACCCCGCTCGCGGCCACCTTGGTGGTGGTCGATGCGCACCTTGAGGACGTCATCCATCGGCGAGGAGATTGACACGGTCAACAGAGAGGCTGTTGTCAGCGGGGTCACGGGGAGCTCACAGTTGAGAGTGTCACCACGGTGCGCGACGTGGTTGGTAGCCACGAGCATTTCAATCCCATCCTTGTCATGCTGCAGTACCTCGACAACCTCAACACCGCCGAGAAAATTGACGCCGGTTGGTCGTCGCCATCTGACATTAGCTGGAGAGCCTCAGCTAGCTCACAGTCCGTCTGTAAACCTCATTATTACGGTGAACGCCTTTCGTTACGGTATGCCTCCTGCCTCGAAGAGGATGGGGATAAGTACACTCTCACGTTCGGTGTGCCCCGCCCACCCGTGTATTCGTCCCTAGCCAGTCCACCTCGGCGAGATGACGGCGGGACAAGTGTGCGGGCGCGCAGCATGCCGCTGTTGGAAGGTGGAATGACACCCCGAGCGGCACGAGTAAACACCGACCCCGGCTGTGGACCGGGTATCGGCTCGGATGATTGGATGTCGCCGAGATTGCGGATGCTCCCTGCAGACAACAGATGCTGCACAGTTTGACACCTGCGTGTCATGGACGAGCGGGGCAGGTTCGCGGCGTTGTCGGGGAGTTGACGCGCATTGCAGCATGTGATCTGCTCCGTGGCCGCCTTCCTTAGCCAGCTGATAGATGTGAAGGCGTCGCGTCGGTCAAACTCGGGTCATTACAACACGCGCTCACGGAGCTTGAGTTTGCCTTTATGGCAGTATATAAAGAATGCCCCGCTGAGCCTGCAGCGTTTCCGTTTGCCCACATCCCATCAATGACTACAACCTCACTCATATCTAAGGAACTGGTCGAGAGAACGCATCGTGTATACCACTCAGGCGGACGTTGAAGGAGCCGGTAAATGGGCCGCCTGAGATGAAATCGGCCCGTTTTCAGCGGCATTTCCCATCATCGCGTCCACCCCAACCTCTGCTATCATACTACGGAGTGTCGGCCCCGAGGCTTCTACTCACGCCGCAATAAGCAAGCGGGAACGACCGAAGCACGTTCTAAGCCTTACGATGTCGTGTATCCACCGCCATCACACCGAGAGGCACTGGGTAACCCGACATCCGCGAGGAGTCCAGCGGGCATGAACTAAATATATGATCTGACACGGGGTCCAGGTGCCCCGCTCGTAATCCAGCCTTCTAGAGGAGCTCCGCGAAATGGCACACCACGAAGGCAACGTCGTCGTCAGCGACGAAAAGGTCAACGACCGCCTCGATACACAAATTCTCCACGATGCCGCTGCCGCCGACGCCGCTGAGCACCGGATGACCCTCGGCGATGGGTGGCGCTCTCACAAGAAGGCCATTCTGTGGTCCATGGCCCTTTCTGGCGCGCTTATCATGGAGGGTGAGAGACTAGTTCAAAGCCCGAGGCCCAAGCTGACCTGAGGTTATGATGTGGTCGTCATTGGCAGTTTCTACGGCCACCCATCATTCCTGAAGCGCTTCGGTGTCGTGGCACCTGATTCACCCAACGGATACGTCATCCCAGCCGACTGGCAGTCGGCTCTGTCGACTGGAGCCGCCGCTGGTGGCTGTATTGGGCTTCTGGTGAGCAACTCACTTGAGCCGAGCTGATCCACAGCTCAATGGCTGGGCTGCCGACCGCTATGGGCCCAAAATCGTCATGCAAGTTTCCATCGTCGCCATGACTGCCTTCATCTTCCTCATGGTCTTCGCCAAATCGCTCACAATGCTCGTCATCGGAGAAGTACTCTGCGGAGTCCCGTGGGGTGTTTTCCAGACCCTCACCACTGCTTATGCGTCCGAGGTGTGCCCTATCCAGCTCCGTGGCTATCTCACTGCTTATGTGAATCTCTGCTGGGGCGTAGGCATCCTCATCTCCTCTGGTGTGGTCAAGGCGACACTCAACATCCCGAGCGACTGGTCGTGGCGCATCCCTTTCGTCCTGCAATGGGTGTGGGTGAGTAGTTGTTAGCCAGCCCATCTGATTGCAGATCCCCTTCCTTTTCACCATCGTCTGGTTCACCCCAATGTCCCCATGGTGGTTGGTCCGCAACAACCGCCTCGATGAGGCTGAAGCGTCGCTCCGCCGGCTCACCAGTCGGGGCTATGTCACGGACCAGGACTTGAAGAACACTGTTGCCATGATGGTACACACCAATGAAATGGAGCGCGCTGTTCAGGAGGGCACATCGTACTTTGAGTGTTTCAAGGGCATTGATCGCCGGCGAACCGAGATCGTCTGCATGGTAAGCAGGCCATGATTGGAGTGGACTGACATCAGGTGTTCGCGATGCAGCTCCTCTCCGGCCAGAACCTCATCGGTCAGGGTGTCCAGTTCCTGCAGCAGGCCGGTATCGGCACGCAGCTCTCCTTCTCGCTCAACATGGTGCTCAACGCCATGTTTGTCATTGGCACCTTGTGAGTATCCACACTGCCAATAGCCGAGCACTGATCCCAGCTTCTCCTGGATCGCACTGTGGTTCTTCGGCCGCCGCACAATCTACATCTCAGGCATGGCTCTGATGTCGCTTGTGTTGTTCGTTATTGGCGGTCTGGGCTGGATCCCTAAAAGTTCGCCAAAGTTCGAGGCGGTGACATATGCCAGCGGCTCGCTGCTCATCGCCCTCAACTTTGTATACAACTCGTCCCTTGGACCAGTCTGCTACGTACGTTGCGCGTTGAGGTTGAAACTGACGCCAGACACTCATTGGCGAAGTCTCCTCGACCCGCCTGCGCCAGAAGTCGATCGTGCTCTCGCGTATCTCTTACCAGATCATGAACATCATCTGTGAGCTTGACCATGCGACGCATGCTGACGGCAGGCGGCATTATTGTCCCACGCATGCTGTCCCCTACCGCGTGGAACTGGGGTCCCAAGAGTGGCATCTTCTGGGGCACCTCTGCGCTCCTCTCGACGGTGTACTGCTGGTTCCGTCTGCCCGAGACCAAGGGCCGCGGGTACGGCGAGCTGGACCTCCTCTTCCAGGCCAGGACGCCGGCGTGGCGATTCAAGTCCACCAAGGTGGATCAGTTCAACGTGCACGAGAACATCGAGGAGAAGCAAGGCGTCGCGCACCTCGAGCACCACTAGGTAGTTGTGATGTTGTAGAACTGTGAGGCTCTTGGATGGACTGTATTGTGACGTGTCGGGTGTGCTTGATTGCAGTCACAGCAATGGGCTCAACTTGCACAGCTGTCGTAGGAAGCGACCTGTGCTCGCGCTCGGAGCCAGTAACAACTGGTGCCTGAACCGGCTGTCCATTCCGCGGCTGGGCGCCCAAACCACAATAGACATCAACATCACGTCCCAATCCGGCCTCATCGCCACCGAGGTGCTGATAAGCAGCGATCCTGCTCGGCAGCGGCGTAGAGTTTCTCTACTCTCACTAAACACTCCCCCATGTCCAGTACATCACCACCCCCTGCAGCTCTAACAGCAGTTCTAGGTACCGGAGGACAAGGGCCGGTCGCACCGCGCCGCAAGCCATGGTGGATCCGCATGTTCTCCTCCGAGCACCCCGATCCAGAGCTCGAGCGCTGCACGCGCGATCTGATGAGGCTGGGGTGGGGCAAGACAGAGTCGCGTTGGGCGCTGGTCAAGTTCAACCGAAACCCAGAGGAGGCGCACGAGTTTCTGGCCCATCGCCAGCACGCGGCAGTTGGGTATCGGCACTGCGCGTATTGCAAGGGCGAGAAGTACGATCCGAATGATCGGAACAACAACCGTCAGCAGTCTCGAGGGAACCCCAACCGATCATACGATCCCAACTCTGGCTTGTACTACAGCTCGACCGTGATCGTCGCCGGTGACAACGGGTACCCGTACCATGGGCATCATGGTGGAGATGGACATGGCCACCACGGGCATCATGGTGGCAGTGGAGGAGGCTGCGGTGGAGGGCACGGACACCATGGGCACCATGGGCATCATGGCGACAGTGGAGGCGGCTGGGGCTGGGGCGGGGGCCATCACGGCGGTCATGGTGGCTCGAGCGGGTTTGATGGCTGGAGTGGAGGGGGCCACGGCGGCGGAGGTGACAGTAGCGGTGGTGGCGGCGGCGATGGTGGAGGAGGAGGCGGAGGAGGAGGCGATTAGTGTCGTGAGTGCTTTATCCACCGATCCGTGCCGTGCCCTACTAACCTCAGTGTTCTCAGTTGTAATTCTCTTCCAGTTACGATATGTAAGCCAGTCATAATCTAACACCCTGCGCCCCCGCCGACGAATCCAGAGCCGCCGAAGAACCAGTCCCAGAAGCGCCGTTTGTCCTTCAGAGGGTACACGCCCTTCATCTCGCCGTTGAAGTACTGCTTCTCGGTTGCTTGTTGCTTTGCAAAGCGCCTGTCCAGCCCGTCGCAGCCATACTTGTCCAGACACCACGCGCAGCTGGGCCAAACACGACCACGTGCGGCGTGGTCGTCGTGTGCCCTGTGTTTTCTGGCAACCTCGTGGTCGCCGTCATGTTGTGTTAGGTATTGCTCCAGCGGCGCGGCAAAGGGCGGGCCAGATGGCTTCGACTGTGACCATGGTGTGAAGGTGTCTGCGGTCGGCTAGTTGGGAGAGGTATCCTACCTTCTGGCCAGCTTACCCTTGCCCGCTTCTGCGCTGACGGCTGCGGGGCTGCGTTCCATGGGTATGGGGCGCGGGATGAGCTAGCGCCTCCGCAGAGCGTGTGCTTGGAGTCGTTGTCCACAAGCGTATGCTCCGAGACCGCCTCAGAGTGGTTTGGATACTTGTACAGGTTTGTGGGCATGTTGCGTTGCTGAACTCTGGTGTCGCCACTGCCTAGCCTTATACCGCTCCAGCTTATGGCTCGGCGTCGTCACATTCCAACGCCGTCGCCGAGCGACCAACTGATCCGCAGCCTATAGATCGACAGGCACGATGAGGCACAGCGGGCTTGGAACCTATCTCCGGCGCGAGGCATCCGAGGTGTCCGCCGTCACAGCTTCTCCTCGAGATCCGCTGCATTGCCTGGGAACTCGCGACAGATCCGCTTGCAATAGGCACAGCCCCGGGACCGCCGGTGCTGGGGCTCTGCGCGAGCAATGCAGATGCCGCTGAACATAGCACTGAACGCTATTGGCGGGTACGAACCGCACCGCGTTTATATAGTCGGCGGTTGGACGCGCGGAAGACGAACGCCGACTTGACTACTGAGAACACACGCATTAACTGTATTGGTAGCCAGCACTATGCCAGGTGAGTCTCCCTCTGGCCACCTAACCAAAGGCAAGTGGTTTCGTCCCAGCATCAGGCCCGATGAGCCTCCGCCCTCCCACGTCCCATGGTCTCCAGCGGCCACGACATCCGCGCCCATGCACTTCCCCTACATCTACCCCGTGACACCGACGCCGCCCTCGTCGCCCGAGACACTCCAACGCCCACCGCTGTTCCGCTCATCTTCCTCGTATGAGGAGAGCCTGTCCTACCTGGTCTTCGAGGGCTATCCGCGCCGCGTCGCGGCAGCGGCACTCGAGATGCACGCCAACGACCTCCCGGTCGCTCTAGCATATCTCGATCAATGCGAGCATCAGCGTCATGTACGGCCAGTGCCGCACTGCGCGCTATGCACACGTCGGAGGCGCCTTGACACCGCAGAGAGGGTAGCAGTAGCCCCGACGCCGGCCAAGCGGTGCCCCAGCCCGCGCGTCGTCGTTGTGCCGCATATCGTCGTTACGAGTGATGTGCACGAGGGGCTCTCCGAGCGCGTGGTAAACTTGGCGAGGATACGGTAGACATTGCAGTGTTGTAGGTCTGGTATAATGTATAGGTTTCGTGAGAAGCGGACGAAACGTGAAACTGGGAGACCGAGCGGTGCACGACGATCCGTGCGCGCGACGCGACGAGATGGAATCACTTCCTGGGAGCCAAGACAGAGCTGACAGTTTGCCACCTCCACGACCTGATAGCATGTCGCAGCAGCATATGAGCGACGGGCAGCAGGGCAGATATGGCGAGGATAGTGGGTCCCGCTGCACTTCAGCGCTGACGGCAGGGCCGCCACCATATCCAACGCTGCCACCCATCCGTGGCCCACAATGGGCTGGTCCCAGTGCGCCGAACAGCTATCCTACCTCGCCGAGCCACTATCCCCGGCCGCCACCAGCGCCACCTCCCAAGCAGCAACCGCATACTCGCTTCACCGACCCTCCCGAGCAGCTGCAGCGCCAGGAGAGCTCCAAGTCGCAAAAGGCGAAACGGTGGTACCAGCGTCTCCTCCTCCCCTCCTCGCCAGAGTACGGCGGCAACCTCGCCTACCTAATCTCGGAGGGGTACGACCGGCGCAAGGCGGCCGAGGCGCTCGCGGCGCACGAAGGCAATGTCGGCGCGGCGCTGAGCGAGCTCGACCATGGCGCGCATCTGGAGCGGGGACGACGGGTGCCGACCTGCGTGCACTGCGTCAAGGACGGGCGGGGCGGGGCGGATCGGCAGGAGATCATCGACGGATACCGCCGCCGGGCGGAGAGGGAGCGGTATGAGCGCGACAAGGGCTGGATGGCTGGTGGTGGGCTTTCGAGTGGAGCTGGCGCGGCGGGGGGCGGGGATCCTAGTGCTGGTCTCACTGGGGGCGGGATGGCGGGCATGGGCGTGGGCATTGCTGCTGTTGGGATGATGGACAGTGGGCATGGGGGAGGGGACGGTGGCGGCGCCACCCACGACTGAGCGTCAGTCCTCTGTCCCAGTATCAGCTGTCGATTCAGCCAATGCATTCCCGTGGGAGCACGCTATATATAAACTCTATGACTTCGATGCAAACTTGGAGTGTGATAGTAGACACACGATTTCCTACAGATACACGACAGACCTCATCCTACACCCCCGCCACGGCCAGGTTACTCCTGGGCCGAGAGCTGGGCGATGAATGACTCGCGGTCCGCCGGGGAGAGCGAGTCGAGGATGCGCTGGAAGCCGTCCATGACGCCGCGCTGGTTCGAGCTGGCCCACGACAGAATGTTGTTGGCGCAGTACTCGTCGCGGATCTGCTGGACAAAGTCCTCGACGGCGTCGCTCGACTTTTCGAGGAAGGCGGCAATCTCGCCGTCCGACGAGAGCTCGGCGGGCACGAGCTGCGCAAACAGAGCCTTGCGCTCGGGGTAGGTGAGGTTGGGGTTGGCCGTGGAGAGCTTCTTCATGATGCGCACCTCGGACAGCTTGCGGCGCAGCGACCAGTAGATGGCACGACGCGCGTTGACCCAGTCGCACGGGATGCAGTCGGCCTTGGCCTTCATGCGGCCTGAGCGGTCGTGCAGGTCGGCAAACTCGGTCGCGATCTGGTGGTACGACGGCGCGAGGTGCTTCTCGCGCGCCTCGAGCTGAGCGGCAGCAGCCTGCTTCTCCTCGGGGGTCGCGTTCGGGTTCTCGGCGGCGGCCTTGAGCTTGGCGTACTCGGCGTCGAGACGAGCCATGGTGGCCTGCACCTTGGGCTTGCGGTACTTGACCTCGACGATACCCTCGGGCTCGAGCACACCACCACGCGACTCGTTGTCGACGTACATGGTCATGTACTCGGGGTTGATGGACGGGTCCAGGACGACCCAAGCACCACCACGCAGCTCGCCGTTGGGGACGAGGTAGATGATAATCGGGTGCTTGTAGTTGCTAAGGCCGTCGACAATCTTGGCACCCTCCTTGAGGATCGCCTGGAGCATGTCCGACATACCGCCAGAGAAGCCACGGAAGTTGGCGAAGATGAGGAGCGGGAGGCCCTCACGGTTCGCGTCCTCAATAGCAGTGGCAGTCTTGCGCGAAGAGTCGGGGAACCAGACGGTACCGGCGAGCGAGACGCGCGACTCGGTCGAGTTCTCGTTGGCCGGGTCGGCAGGGTCGATGCGCTCGATGGTGCGGGTCTCGGCAGCGATACACGCAACGGGGATGCCGTTGATGCGACCACGGCCAGTGACGATGGTCTGCGCCCAGCCGCCTAATCGTCAGCAATGATTCATACTTCCACTCACCCATGGTCTCGAACCAAGAGCCCTGGTCGAGGATACCGGTCTTGAAGGCCTCGTCCTCGTAGGTACCCGCAAGGAAGTTACGGGGGTCGTAGGCGGACTTGGGAGGCTTCCACTGGACGTCACGGTCCCAAGAGTCACCAGTGGGGAGGATGGGGATGGCGCTGCCGCGCTTGGCGGGGATGAAGGTGAGGTAGTTGACGATCTGGAGGGCACCGTCAAGGTCGGAGCCCGCGGACAAGTGCGAGATACCGTTGCGGTACATGATCTGGGGACCACCAAGCTGGAGGTTGCTGGTGTACACCTCCTTGCCGAGCACCTTGTTGATAGCCTGGGCACCGGTAAGGATGATCGGCTGGCCCTCGACCTGGACGACACGCTGGCCAAGACGGACGAGGTAGGCACCGATACCGACGGAACGGGCAGTGACCATGGAAATGGTGAAGATGTCGTCGTACGCGCGAGAGGTCTCACCGGCGATGAGACCGGAGCCGCGAAGACACTCGACACCGAGACCGTCCTTGAGACCGATGATGGCAGTGATCCTGTGGCGGCGCTCGCCGTTGACCTCGATCTCCTCAGTCTGGACAGAGCCCTCGCCCATAGACTCGAGCTTGTCGAGGCTGGCAGGAGTGAGGTAGAGGTAGTCGAAGCCCTTCTCGGGCTTGCCAACCTCGCGCCAGGCAACATCGAAGAGAGCCATGACCTCGTCGGCGAGGCCGATACGGGCACCCGAGTTGGCAGAGAGGTAGACACGCGGGAGACCGTGCTTGCGGGCATACTGGGTAGCCTTGTAGAAGAACTCGTCCTCCTGCGGGCCGAACGAACCGATCTGGTAGGTGATGTCGTTGGAGATGATAACGACGCGACGGCCCTTGGGGTACTCGGGGGTCTTCATAGTGAACACCCATGCGACCATACCGCAGGTGTTGAGGCCAGGCGCGCGGTTAACCTCGACAAGCTCGCCGTGCTCGTCAGCAACGAGCTCGGAGGCGCTGAGAAGGTCGGAGGGGACCTTGACATTCGGCAGGAGCTGCTGGATCTGGTGCCAGACCTTGTCGACAGCCTGACGGAACAGGTCGGGGAAGTCGTAGACATAGGTGGTGCCGATAATGTGAGCCTGGTAACGCTTGGGCTGGAGCGACTCCTTGGTCGGGTACGGGAAGTTGATGGGCTGGAGGTGGTACTGGCCCTGCTCGCCGATCGACTTGAGGATGGTCTTGCCCTTCTCGTTGGTGAACTCCTGGTACGCCTCGTACTTGACGACGAAGCCAGAGACGTTCTCGATGAAGGCCCGGATAGGGATGGTGTTGCCCTCGTCGTCCTCAATGACAACGCGGATCTCGGCCTGGGTGACACGGAGGCGCCAGAGACGCTTGCCGTGGCGCTCGATGAAGCCAGCAAGGGCCTCCTGGACATCGTCAAAGGTGACATTGAGGCTGTAGACGCAGTTGACGCTGATGTGGTTGCAGTCAGCCTGGCGGAACTGCTGCTGGGCAATCTCGAGGGTGTCGAGAATATCGCCAACTAGGCGGTCCGTCTCCGAGATGAGGTACTCGGTCTGCTTCATGGTGCCGACGAAGCGGCCAGGGCGAAGAAGCGCGCGCACGAAGAAGCGCACGTCCGACGAGTTCTCACGGCCAACAGCGTGGTAGACGTGGATCTGGCGGTTGCTCGAGGGCTGAGGAGTGATCTTGAAGTTGGAGAGACGGCTGAGCTCGAGCTGGTAGGCGAGAGCGGGCTCAATGTTGCGGATAGCATCCTCCTCCTTCCAGTTGCCCTCGTGGCCAGCGCGGAGGGTGACGTAAGAGGGGTAGACGTCCTTGCGGCAGATGACAAGGGAGATGCGACGAATACCAGCGCCGCGCACGTCGTTCCTGTACTGGTTGACAAGAGCGGTGAACTCCTGGTTGAGGACAGCGTCGTCAACGTCACTGCCGCCGTCGAAGAGGCGGAGGGCAACGTTGAGAACGTTGGGGTGGCGGGCGTCCGAACCGTGCTTCTCAATGAAGTCCTCGTGGCTGAACGTGGGGTAGTGAGCGAGGAGGCGACCAAAGTCGGCCTTGAGGGGCTCAATGCCGTTGTACGAGGTCATGAGACCAAAGCGCATCGGCTCAGACTTCTGGTGCAGAGCGTAGTTGAGGTCGCTCATGCTCGCAATGCGGGTGATGTCGCGCGACGAGTCGACACGAGGAGTGGCGGACTCGAGGCCGGGGCCGCCCATCTTGAAGCGCCAGGTGACAACGTTGCCGCCGCCGTTCTGTCCGGGCTCGTAGTCGAGGTGCATGAGGTTGTACACCCGGTATGCACGGCGAACGTAGACCTCGAGGGCGGCAAGAACGACCCACGGGTCGGCGTGGTCGAAGAAGGTCGACAGGACGTCGAACACGGTGTAGCGAGAGTCAGTGATCTCCTTGAGGAGGTCGCTGGAAGGGAGGCGGTGGCCGCTGCCCGAGTCGCCGTAGTAGCTGGTGGTGACCGAGGACTGGAGAATCTGCTCCATCTGGCCGAGACGCTCCTCGTAGCTGGGGAGCGAGCCGACAATGAGCACCTCCTTGGCCTTGAGGGCAGCCTTGGTAGTAGCACGGCCCTCGAGCTCGGACATGCGGGTGAGCGCCTTGCTGACGCCGCTCTCGGGTGTGGCCTCGGCCTTGGGTGACTCGGACTTGACTATCTCAAGAAGTTGGAGGACCAGCTTAAGCTTGGATGCAACCTTGGTGTGCGAGAGCACGAGCTTGACGACCTGGTCGAGGTCCTTGTTGTCCTCACGGAGCTTGAGGATGACCTCCTCCTGGGTGTGGGACTGGTCAGCGAACGGCTCCTCTATCTCGCAGAAGTAGTTGAGGAGGTCGGAGTAGATCTGCCACTCGTGCACCTTGAGGCCATAGGCGAAGGCGTCGATAAGGGTCTGGATCGGGGCGAGCGCGCTGGTAACCGACTGGCGCTCCTTGATGTCAACGTGCTCCTCGAGGAAGGACGTGATGAGGTTCTTGAGCTTGTTCGAAGGGAACTCGAGCTTGTTCGAGCGGCACGAGTCGATGGCAACACGAATCTCGTCCTCAAGCTTCTGGGGGATACGGCCGCTGAGGGTCGACATGACATCGTGCGCGTTCGCGAAAGGAAGCTCCGGGTCACGGAGCATGGCCTGGACGATGCGAAGAGACGCGCCGACAGCAGCGCTGTTGTCGTAGCCAGCGAGGTTGTCGTAGAGAACCTCGAGGTGCTCGCGGAGACGCTGGTGGGGCTTGGTGCCGTAGCGGCCGTTCTTGAGCTCGAAGGTGGGGAGCATGCCCTCGAAGGGCTTGGCGAACTTGACCTTGGAGGGGTCGTCAAGGGTAAGGATACCGATGAGCTCACCCTGGGCGAGCTGCTGGCCGGGCTGCTTCATGAACTGGGCAACACCGCTCTCGCCAGCAGTGACGGGCATGATCATCTTCATGACCTCGATCTCGGCGTACGCCTGGCCAGCGCCGATGTGGTCGCCAGAGTCGATGAGGTAGCGGACAAGCTTACCAGGAGAGGGCGAACGAAGCTGGGTGGGATCGCGCTCGTCCTCGATCATGCAGGTCTTGGAGTCGACCGAGACAACCATGGCGCCGACCTCCTCGCGGTAGTAGACGGTGTGCGAGGCACCGTCGAGCGAGATGAGGAGACCACCGTCGGACAGAGGACGGCAGCCGACGAAGATGCGGCCACCGTTCAGGTAGAGGGTGAACTGCATGGGCGCGGATTTGGCCATGGCGAACGAGTAGCGGACATCATCGTAAATAAACTCGGTCTTGAAGAAGGTCTGGAGGGTGTCCTTGGTGGGGATCTGACCGCGACCAAGAATCGCCTTGTACTTGGAAAGGCACTCCTCGTAGGCAAGGTGGGCCTTGACAACAGCACCGCAGATAACGGCGAGAGTAGTGTCGGGGCGCTCCGAGGTCATGCCCTCGGCAATAAGGCCATCGAGCCACTGGGTGGTGATGGTGTTGTTCTCAAACTCGGGCTTCTCGAGCAGCTTGATGAGGTACTCGACCGTGGTGCGGAATTCACCACGAATGCTGAGCTCCTTGAGTGCCACGACCATGGACTTGCGCGCCTCGCCACGCTCCATGCCGTAGGCGAAGATGTGGCCGAACTGCGAGTCGGCGTACTCGTGGAGACCACCAGCCGAGGACACGGAGAAGTAACCCCAGACGTTCGAGTTGGAGCGGAAGTTGAGCTCAGTAAGAGCACCGGACGACGGCTTGAAGCCAGCATCGGGGTTCTCGCCGGTGATACGGCAAGCGATAACGTGACCCTTGGGGCGGGGCTTGCGCTGGGTGCTCGCCGACGAGGGCTTGTCGCCCTCAAAGTCGATCTCGGAGACACCGTGGGGGTCAAGACCGTAGAGGGTACGGATATCGCGAATCTGGTGCAGGGGGATACCCATGGCAACCTGGAGCTGGATAGCGGGAATGTTGCACCCAGAGACCATCTCGGTGGTGGGATGCTCAACCTGGAGACGCGGGTTCAGCTCGAGGAAGTAGTACGAGTCATCGTGGTGCGAGTAGAGGTACTCGACGGTACCAGCCGACACGTAGCCGACAAGCTTGGCGAGACGGACGGCTGCCTTCTCCATCTTCTCGAACGTCTCGGGACGAGCAATGGTGACGGGAGCCTCCTCGATAATCTTCTGGTGACGACGCTGGACAGAGCAGTCACGGCCAAAGAGGGAGATGGCGTTACCGTACTGGTCAGCCATAAGCTGAACTTCCAGGTGACGCGCGGCGGACGCGAGCTTCATGATGAAGATGGGGGAGCCGGGGACTTCGCTGGCAACAGCCTCGAAGAAGGTCTTGAACTTTTCGCCGTCCTCGACCTTACGGATACCCTTGCCACCACCACCCTCGGATGCCTTGATCATGACGGGGAAGCCAATCTGCTGGGCACGCAGGAGACCCTCCTCCCAGTCGTGCACGCAGGCTTCATCGTACGCCTTGTCGGGAACGGTAACGAAACCCTGGGGCGAGAGCATGGTGTCGGTGATACCAGTACCGGACCAGGGCATGCAGGAGACGTCGGCCGACTGGGCGACGATGGTGGACGAGATCTTGTCACCAAGCGAGCGCATGGCGGAACCGGGCGGGCCGATGAAGATGATCTTGGACTTTGCGAGGAGCTCGGGAAGGCGAGGGTTCTCGGAGGCGTGACCCCTGGCAAAGTCAGCAAGGTACGGGAAGATAAGATTAGACTCACCAACCGGCCCAGACGGCGTGGACGCCAGCGCGCTCGGCAACGTCGATGATCAGGTCGACGTTGGCGTAGTTGTTGTTGTTGGTACCGCCGGGCACCTCGACGTAGCGGTCGGCCATGCGAATGTACTCTGCGTTGATGCGCAGGTCCTCGGGCGTGGCCATGACAGTGAACTCGACGACGCGCTCCTGGCCAAACGTCTCGTACGCCCATTTGCGGACCGAGCGGATTTCCTACAGATCAGCCTGGTGACAGCTGGGACTCACCTTGACGGCTGCGATACCATTGTTTGCAATCAGAACCTTGGTAATGATAGTGTGGCCGCCCCTTTGCTTGACAAAGTCGGTGACGGGGCCAGCGGGCGCGACATCGAGCGAGTTACCGCCTGGGGTGGAGGTGCCGAGGTGGAGGTGGAATGATGCCGATGGGAAAGTGGAGCAGGACGAAAATACCACAGCGACATTGGGGAAGGGGCAATGTCAGCAAGTGCATGAGAGGTTTCAGGTGAAAGGGGGCCGTTGCGAAGCCTGGAACTCGACGGGTGGAGCTGGAAGCGCAGTGGAAAAAGTAGGCGGGTTCGGTTACTCACCGATGAAATGGGCGATACGGTTGTGGTCGTACTTGTTGCCCTCGACACCGTTGGCGGGAACGCCGCTTGCAGCGACAGAGGCCATGGTGGCAGTAGAAAGTTGGGGGGGAGGAGCCCAGCTAGCGGGATAGAGAGGCTGCGGGGGGAAGCACCTCTTTGCGTCGGGGAGGAGAGTCGGGTGGGGCTAGATGCCGAAGGGGGGGTAGCGAGCAAAGCTCTCGGCGATGAGGAGACGAGAGAGGGAAAGAAAAGAGCGCACGGGACTCTTTCTTTTGGAGGATAGTCACACAAGAAGTGGCACGGGGAGAGTGGGTGATGAGCAACGACGGCCCAAGTATGAGGACGAGACGGAGTAAATCCACCGCCTGGTCATGACCGGTTCCTCCCCACTGAGCGCGTTCGGCACTTGGTCTGCCCTAGGTGCCCCAGACACGTCCCCCCAGCACCCATGCCCCACTGAACCGGGCAGCGTGGCTCTCGCGTGGCACACACGTGCCTCCCTAATATCGCCCGGCTAATTTGCCCCATCTGCCTACGGAAAGTGTTCCTAGACCCGCATTTGTCCGTTTGCTCCCGCTTATCCTCTTCGGAGTTACGGCCGATCATTCTCTTGGGGACGCTCTCAGTATCATACATGGCTCGCACGCAGCGCGCAGTAGAAAAACACGACAGCTGGGGAATCATCGGAACGTTGGTGACTACCCGAGATTGCTGCCTCCACCCGAGATACCACTGCCTCCTAATCGCCCCGTGCTCGACGGCCGCGACCAGCTTGGTATCCTTGGATCCGAGCCCAGTCGCTGTCGCGCTCGAGCAACGATGCCTCCTCCATACGCTTCATGTCGTTGAGTGCCTTTCCGAGCACCCAACCAGACTGTGCGCCGGCACCACGTTTGCCTCCTGTCGTCGTTGGAGCGGGGGCCTGGCCACTCGCAATCGCTAATGCCGCGCTCGTGCCTGGAGCCGCGCCGACATCCTTCTCGAGATCAGCCGCCTTGCCTCGTGCTCCGCCACGTTTCCCGCTCTGCACTGCGTAGCCATTGGGCAGCAGCTTGACACTGAGTGACGACGAGTCGTTGCTGAGAATGTCGTCTGTGCCAATGACGGCCAGCTGCGGTGCGAGCATTGTGTGCAGCAACAGATCGTTGCCCTTCGGCGCAGCGCCTCCGTTGTCTGGACTGGTAGCACCCGAGTCGCCGTTGCTCGGCAGGTTGAATGCCGCAGGAGTGCCAGTACGCGACGCCGACCTGGGCGCGCGAGAACGAAACGGAGTACGTCTTGGCCGTGGGCGAGTCTGTGCTTCGAGTAGAGATTCTGTACACAGTCAGTGCTCATGGCTCGAGACAAAGATCGCCGCCTTCCAGCCGGCAACCTCCGAAAACTTACCGGTTACGACATCGCCTCCCTCCTTCTCCTCGCGCAGTTTGCGCCGCCTCTCCTCGATGGCGCCGAGCAGTCGTTGGCGCACTTGGTCGCGCGCCTCCCAATACATCTGCTCGATGGACTCGCGCTCGCTCTCATACATCCTCCGTGCCTGGCTGGAACTGATGGTTAGCTAGGACACCACAGCTGCACCTACGCATAGTCGTGGTGGATCTCGGACGCCTGGATGTAGGCATCACGCTCAATTGTCTTGGGGTAAAGGCGAAGAAGGTAGTTGGCGGAGGTTGGCGGCTGTGTGTTTACCTCTTTGTTCTCGTTATGGTATTCTTTGTACTGTTGAGCGAATTTCCTGCCGTCAGTGGTCGTACCTATGGTGATAGCATCAACTGGCGAGCGGTAGACAGGACATGTGGAGCACCATGGTGCCCATGCTTCACTCTGCCAGTGTGGATGCGTCACTCACTCGTCTCTGCTGTTCCAGCTGCTCTGGTGTAAGAGCTCTATTTTGTTGATCGTCTCGCGTCTCTTGCGATCGCGCTTGGACTCGGCATGCTGGGGCGGTATTATGGTCGGGATAGCCGACGAAGAGGCCATGGGATACGCCTTGGACATGTTACTGCTCGATGTGAAGCAATGGACGACGAGATGGATGCAAGCGGCGCGCCAAGCGGCTCAGAGCGGCCCATGCTCACCACAATCATATCGGGAAGCGGAATTAAATTGTGATTTTGGTCACGTGGTCACCACGTCACCGTGCACCGCGCACTGTGCACTGCCGGCTCCGGCACTCAACTTCTGGTTTGGCTGATATTTCTTGCATACACTCTTCTGATTGCGACCAAGTCGCATCATGTCGAACAACGCGGCAAGCTCATTCCACGCGCAGCTGTCGGGGTTCCGCTGGGCGAACTCGATACAGGACGATTCCGCGGCGACGGCTCCGCCATCAGGAAATATGTTCAGCAGGACATGGAACAACGTCAGCGGCTACATTCCGTTGCGAGGAGAGGGGCAGTCGGCAGAAGAGGAGGCGTACTTTGCGCTCTCGGTAGGTCCCGTCGCAGACCCGAGCTGAGGAGATGGTGCTGACGCGTGTGCGTATCGCAACAATACTAACAGCGATGGGAACGGTGGGTGATCTACTTTGTGCATGCTGATAGAAGGTTTCTGGGGTTCATCGCTTGCTGCCTGGGTGGAATGGCATGCTTCGGCATCGCGTTCCTCTTCCTCCCAATCTGTACGTCCGCCAACGAGGACTGGACTGACCTCGAGTGGCGGTTAAGCCTCGGAAGTTCGCGCTCGCGTTCACCCTTGGCTCGTGTCTGTTCATGCTGGGCTTTGCCGTGCTGCATGGGCCCATGAACCGTGAGCGCACCTTCAACACGATATCTGACTTTAGACCTCAAGCACATCCTGTCCGCCGAGCGCCTGCCATTCTCCGTCGCCTACTTTGGCTCGCTTGGCCTCACACTCTTCTTTGCCGTCGGGATCAGGTCCACGATTGGCACACTTGTCGCGGCGATTGTACAAGTGAGCTACGGCACTCACGCTACGAGCTGACATCAGGTCGTCGCTCTCCTCTCCTACCTGGCCGCATATCTCCCTGGCGGCCTCACGACGCTCAGGTTTGGAGGGCAGATGGCTATGCGTGGTGCTGGTAATGTACTCCCATTCTAATAGATCTCTGTGTTATATGTAGCTGGTGTGGAGACTCGATACGTACCATCAAGATCAGATAGGGAGCAATTTACTTCCGCCGGGTCCGTACATCCGGCAACTTGATCTCGACGAGCATGATCGACTATCAACTTCTTGTCTTTCCCCGCAACGATGAGCACGGCGAGAGGAGCGGCACCAGATATCCTCGCGGTGCCCTCCAAGCTCTCGCAGACGTAAGCTGAACAGCGTACCTCGCAGCTGAGCATCCAGTCTCGAGCACCAGGGAGCGGTAAATGTTGTAACGTACAACCACGGCAACAAGTACGTCCTCACCGGCTCGTCCGACCGTTCCATTCGGCTCTGGAACCCCGCACTCGGCAAAGAGATTAAAGCATACAAAGGCCACGCGCACGAGGTCCTCGCGCTGGACATGTGAGTAGCACCTGACGTCTAGTCATCCCCCTCATCACTCTCTGACCCCAGCACGAATGACAATGCCAAGTTCGCCAGCAGTGGCGGAGATAAGATGGTCCTCCTCTGGGACGTGATGACTGGCGCAGTCGTCCGGCGTTTCCAAGGGCACTACGGCAAGATCAACGCGGTCGCATTCAACAACGACGGCGGCATTCTGGCGAGCGGTTAGCCTTTACACCCACACTAGTGGTCGCTGACATCAGCCGGGTTCGACGCCAAGATCCTCCTCTGGGATATGCGTGCGCAGATGCGCGACCCGTTGCAGACCATGAAGGAGGCACAGTCGTCCATCACCACGATGACCATACCCGAGGGCTCGGTCGAGATCATCGCTGGCAGCGCGGATGGGCATGTGAGGACATACGATTTGAGGATGGGTAAGATGTTCGAAGACTGCATTGGAGGTTAGCTCAGCGCTTTTTGTACGTCAGCTAACAGCAGCTCCTGTTGCGGCCGTAACGGTTTCTGGACACCCACGAGAGACCTTCCTCGTTTCGTCGATGGATGGCAGAATTCGCCTCTTCGACCGCGCGAACGGCCAGGTGAGTAGATGCACCGCGCATTTCTGACGCTCCCAGGTGCTGCAAACCTTCTCTGGGCACACTGTGTCGGATAATGGTCCGAGATCAAAACCAGCGTTCAGCCGAGGGGAAGGCGCTGTCATCGCGGGCGACGAAGAAGGCAGACTGTGGAGCTGGAGCGTTCTGGACGCCAAACCGCGAGATACCCCAGCGGCGATACACAAGAAGGCGATCACATCCGTCATCACGAATCCGAACGGTTCGGAAATGGTGACGGCGAGCTTAGGTGGGCCACATGCGACAAGTCATGCTGACTGTCAGACGGCACTGTTAAGATCTGGACAAAGTAACCCACACATTACAGCACTATCACGCACGACGCTAGCTCCGTTCGCATCGGCCTTGGGCCGTAATGCCACGACAGACGCACGGACCGGCCCACCTCCGAGCGCAGCGGAGCACTAAGGCAGTCACCCTGTATGCATTACCGACAGCGCCATTGTCCTCACCCACAGCCATCACATGAGCTTTTCAGGAGGGAGGCCTTGGTCTTTGGTGGCGGGCCCATCAATCCGTCCACACTACCTCTCTTACTCAAACATCTTAACTCAACTCACTAGCCACCCATCCTCTTCTGTTCACCTTGGGGTATGCCCTTGGGCTGCTGCGAGTGCATCTTGAACATCTCGTCCTATCTGCTCCTCCGCTCGCTGTCATGGACGCCCAACTCGTTGTTTACTCTGGTAAGCGACTAGTATTGTACCAAGCTGACGGCAGCCCTCTCGTTCTCGGCCATAGTGCCGCTCATCCTCCTCCTCGTTCCATACCTGCTACCGGAGCGCATGTTTTCCAACCCTCCCAAGGCTCGCCTATCGGCCCCAGCACTGTCGCTCGTTGGTGCCACAATCCTGCATTGTTTGTTTGTGGCATTTGACCTTGTCCTCGCATCCAAGGGAATAAACAATCATCCCGAGCTGGCAAACTGCAGCGCCATCTTGTAAGCTCCAGAAACTGCGCAGAGCTCACTACCAGTAATGTTGTGTTCCTTACTCTCATCGTGTCGCATCTGCCAGTCATGGCAATGGTAAGTTCCCCCAAGTCACAGCTGACGGCAGACAATCAAGTACTCCTTCGAAAATCCAGGAAAGTCTATCCCAAGTCCGTACAGCAGTATCGCCCAAGCTTTCTGCTACCTCTACGCTCTTTGGCCCGTCACGGCACTCGTTATTCTAGCGGCGAAGGGGAACATTCTGGACAACCTTGGGATCTGGTGGGGCGTGTATTGCATACCACGCCTACCTAGCTGGCAATACAGTAAGCTCACTGTTCTGCGAATAAGTTAACACTAGTCCGCCTAGGCAGCCTCCTCGCACCGATCATGCTTTCGGTGCTGCTGATCTCGTACACGCTTCTCGCCTCCCTTACCCGCCCCAAGGCTGCGTCTCCTCCGCTCGCCGAGTGGGTGAAAGTCTGTTGCCTTCTCCTCGTCAGTCTGATGGGCATGGTCTACCTTATCTGCGAGACAACCATGGGTTGGAAACCAGACTGGTGGCCTCGTGTTCTTGAAGGTACGTCTCCTCTCGTCGCAGAGCTAACAGCAGGTCTGATCGGCTTTATTGTCTGCGCCATAACCGTCAACCGCGCCACGATTGATTTCTACACCGCCCTCCTTCACCCAGCAACCAAGGCGGATCGGCGCCGCTCAATCGCGTCAACCGAGACGCGCCGTGGGCTATTCTCAGACGAGGAAGCGGGCTCGCGCCTCTCACGCGTATCGAGCGTCTCGGCGCACTCGGAGCGATCCAACATGCCGCCCATGCGCCACCATTTGCGCATGTACTACCCATCGATCCCAATCGATCCTATCCCGACGCGTCCAGAGCGCATCTGGACGCCGTCCGAGCACAGTCGGCCAAGCGACGGGACTTCCGTGACTGAAAGTCTGGAGATGCCGCCGTACGACGGGGTCGAGTATCGCGCCAGCACGCACACCTTTGGGCACGGCGTGCTCAAACCGTTGAGCTCGCGCAGTGTGAAGAGTGCGGGCAGCAAGTCGTCTACGAGCACAGGGACCATAAGGGCAATTCCCGAGGAACGGGGACCGCGCGAGTCGCTCGCCACCATCCAGACCGGCACTCAGCTCACCGATGGGACGGGCACGACCGTCTGGAGCTCGCCCGTGCAATTCGGTCGTGGATCGTACCCCGCCTCCTCTGATGGGTCCCTCAGCAGCGCTAGTACCACCACCGCCACATTTGAGCGTGCTCGCATCACGTCTATGGAGTACGCGCGGCCTATTAGCTACGAACACGCGCGGCAGGGTAGTACCAGTACCGTCCGCCAGGCTAGCATCGAGACTGTACGCGGCACGGAGACTGCTCGCCTGCACGAGGAGACCTCCAGCGAGAGTGGGAGTGGGTACCGCTACGCCCGTGGAGATGTGCCCAAGCGCAGCCTTGGTGAGGGGTGGGTGTAGCCTGCCTCCAGACCTAGACATCTGAGCTGTTCGTATTTGATATAAATGTATCCATGCAACCACTCCGCCATTCTAGCGACCCACACGAGGGTCATCATGTAATCACATAATACAGAATACAAACACTACGCGCCCTCCACGACCTCGCCGTCCGTCTCGTCAAACACGTTCTCCTCCGGGGGAGGCCCGTTTTCCGCCTCGGCGCGGAAGCCAAGTACGCCCTCATCGAGCGGTGCGCGCTCCGCAGCATGCTCCTCCTGTGGCGGGGCGTAGAGTGCCTCGAGCCGCTCCTTCTCGGCGTCGGCCTCAAGGTCTTCGGCCGTCAACGAGCTCAACCGCCGCTCGTTCGGCGCCAGGGGCGACTTTTCTTCCCGCTCCTCCTCCTTCTCCTCTGGCACGGCCGCTTCTTCAGCGATACCCAGCATCTCTCTCAGCGCGCGGTTCTCCTCCTCGAGTCGTTGGATCTCCATCTCCCGCTCGAGCCACCAGTCCGCCTGTCCCTCCGTGCCATAGTACCCGCCGCTGGAGCCGGGAACGAAGCCCTGGAAGTGCTGTCGCCGCGGCGGGGCTCGGACGCGCGGCGCGCTGCCAGGACGCGATGGCGGGTTGGAAACGGCTGGGGAGGCTGCGCGCTGCGCTAGTGGGGACGAGCCAACGGGTCGCGGTGAGGGTGCTACGACCTCAATATCTGGCGGGTGGGGCAGATTCAGCTGCGCCAGAGCTTCGTCGACGTCGCCCTCGTCGCCGTTCACACTACGGAGCGCCGAGCGGAGGAGAGTCGACAGGCGCGTCAATAGGAGGGACAGGGTCGCGTCGTCATGGAGCTGTGCTGCAGAATGGGCTGTTTGCAGGTTCTGAAGCAACTGGGTATAATATGAGTGCAACGCCAGGTCGTGTTGTTGTGACGAATGCTGTTATCAGTGGTGATACAGCACCTGACTCACAGCTATCCCGCGAAACTTGCCCATCACCGTCTCAAGCGTCTGCTCGTACTCTTTCAGTAGCGTGTTCAGCTGCTTGTTCTCGTGCTGCAGCGTTTGGTTCTCGAGGACGAGATGAGAGGCGAACGCCTCGAGCTCTGTCTGGAACTCTTCATCCGAGATGTCGAGGTTGAACCGTCGAAGAGGGAAGCCGGCGCCGACGTGAACTGCTTGCCCCTGTTCGTCAGCTCATGCGCGAAAGTCTCAGCTACCTTGACGTTCTCTGTCCGCGACTTGAGCTGCTGCACGAGAGCGCGGTTGTTGGCTAATTGCTCTGGACTGTCAGCGCGACTCTACTTCCAACCTACCAGACAGCTCGTTCACCAACGACCACACCTTCATCAGCTCCTCCTCATAGTCGATCATTGGGCGCGACATGCTGCCGCAGAGAGTGCGATGGAGTGTAGAGCAGGACAACTATCAGCTCACTCGACCTAGGCACAGTGACGTTAACGGAAGCAAACCGCGTCCAGTGATACCGAGATGAGCGGCGATCCGAGCAACCTTGACGCAACCTCTGATGCCAACCACTTCCACTGCATATACCCAGCGACAGCGAGGAGGAGACTAGTCTCGACACGAACACGGTGGCGAACGCTACTTCAAGCTTGCATTTCAGCCGCTCGTGACCGCTTACCTTCCCTGATGAGCCATGAACACGGTCACGGGCCTTCAGACGGCCCTCAACCAGCTGGGCGCTAGCGGCGTCAAGCAGCGCGAACTAGGCGCCTCGACGGTGCACACCATCTTTGAGAACCGCGAGAACCTCGAGGTCTTCCAGGAAGCTGCACGACGCGATGGTGGTGCCGGCTGGGTCGCGCTCTTCCAGATCCTGTTCCAGGTGGTCATTCTCGAGAAGAAGGAAATGTTCAAGAAGCCCACCACAGCTGGTGAGTCGCTTGGCCGATCAATGCTGAATCATAGTAAAGAGTCGCCTGACTGCAATGGCCGGCTTGGTGCGCTTCCTCGCTGAACGAGCAGTCCACTTCTTGCAGCGCAAGCCGTTTCTCGCACTCTTCACGCACATGACGAGTCTCATGGTGCATGACGGGAGTATCTTTGAGTACGTTGCTATCGACTACGCCAAAACGCTGCGGACGTTGCTCTCGTACCCGCCGCATCTCGAGCATCTCGATCGGAGGAGCTGGTGCACACTGATGAGCATCTGCTGGTCTGCGATACTGGGCGACCGCGTCACGATCGAGGACGAATGGGGAGAGGGTATGGAAGTCGACGACGGGAGCGAGCATGGGTCCATGAACGGCACAGCGAAGAAGCGCATGCTCTCGCAGTCGGTCGCCAGCGAGATCGTGGCACTCATCCCGATTATGTTGTCCAGCTCATCGGCTCCACTGATTCCGACTGCGCCTCCTTTACTCCACGAGACCTCCAAGCCTGCTCTCGGTCTCTCGATTCTGCTCAAGATCTACAGATACATCTCCCAGCTGTCCGCTGCCACAGTCGTTCCCATCGAGATTCTTCGCGCACTCAACCTGGTCCTTGCGGAGATGGAGCTCAACTGCAAGGATGAATTCACAATAGCATCGCTCAAACTCTATCCACATCTCGTCGGGATATGGAACTCTCGTAACAAAGGCGACCTCGGATTGCGCGAACACGTCCTCGTCGCTCTGAGGATGATGTTGCCGTTCATCACGCACGCCTCCGTCACCGACCACGAAAGTAAGGAGATGGTCAGGGCGCAGACGGAAAAGCTCTTGGAGAGCCTGAAGAAGGAGGCGACTTCCCGAGCTGCCGTGCGGCCGCTGGATCTTGACTGCCTATTGTTCAAGCGCATCACGAAGCACGTACCAACACCAGATAAGCGTCCGCCGTTCGAGCTGCTCGGCCTTACGGCTGGGTTTGGCTTTGATGCTGCTCAAGCTGTTAACTGGGCCGCCCTCGAGCTGTTTGCAGACTGCTGTTTCCACGTGGGTTGAGTACGATGCTACCGCTGACTTTGCAGACGTACACATCGATCGTGCCGGCTGCTTCGAGTGGTACAAATGCGACTCAGACGCAGCGAGCGAAGCGTCCGAGGATCGAAAGCAGTTTGGATTGGTTGACAAGTGCGACGCTACATGGCCACCTGCAAACCCGCCTTCTCAGCTGCCAGGTGCTCATCTTCCTCATCGACCGCCACTGGAGGCAAGTGGCTCCGGAAGCGAAGGAGCTGTTGAAGTCGCGGTTCTCCGACCTGTTGGACGACGAGGACGTGGAACTGCAGTCTTGGGCCTTCATCGGCCTGGCGGCTTTGGCAAGGCTCGATGAAAGTGGGACTGTCACTGAAAAGGGTGCGAACCCGGTTACCCCTGCCGGTCTGGCGTCCAAACGACGACAGGAGCAGTCCACGTGGGAGAAGCTATGGACATATGCCACGCGCAAGACAACTGTGCAAGGGTTATCCCGCGCTGCTTGCCACACTGCAGACGTCCTTCTACACACCAATCGCGTGGATCACGCACAGTGCTTGCGCGATGTGCACATCTTGCTCAGGAACATCGACATTCAAGGGCCTCCTGCTGCCTTCGAGACGGCATGCTTCCTGCTGGAGACTTCTTTGGATCACGTGCGAGCTGATGCTGGACTGTATTCGGCCAATCTCGAGGACAAGGTCGTCGACTGGTTTGGCAAGACCTTTACTGTCGATCGCTTGAACCGCGTTCGAGTACGACTCGGTTCAGCTACGCCCTCTACATATCTGCGCCTACTGGGAACGATCTGCAATTTTGCGGGAACTGTACTCTCGGAGACCTCAGTGATCGACTACTTGCCAGATTGCCCGATCGTCAACCGCGTTCTCGAGGAGGCCCGTACGGATTGCATTCGGCATCTCATTCTCTATGGCACAATGCCAGCCCTTCCAGACAGGACGCGTAGCGATGATCGGAGCAGCGCACCGCTACCGCCATCGCAATCTCTCGACACCCTAAGCTTTTTAGACGGCCGCCCTCGAAAGCTCTCAGACCAGCTGCACCTGTCGTTGGAACACGCCCTCGCAGAGTGGAAGCAAGGCGAAAAGCCGATGCTGATCACACCCGAACGTCTGCGAAGGGGTGTTGACCTCGTGGTGTTGACATTGCTTTTCCAAGCTGCCATCCAGGCAAACGGACTACGTCCAGACACTGCCGGCTGTCTCCATCCGGCCGCAAGCCTGCTCGACCTGCTTCTGCCCCATCTCAAGAATCTGTCTGACAATGTTCCGGCGCAACATTTGGTCTGGCAAGGGTTTAGCCCGCTATACCTTGTGTCGCGCAAACACATCGATACTTGGCCTATCATTTTGCAGCCCGAGAGGTCCTCTGGGATTCGCCGAGACATATTGTCACCCGATCGATACGGAACTCACATCGTGGATGACGATGGCAGCAAGGGCGACGCCTCTGTGGACGTCCTAGCCACGCTGTGGCGCAGGCAAGAGGTATTGTTAGCGGGAGACAACAGCTGATGTTAGACGTCCGAAGCGCTCGCGGACCTCGTCGAAGCTAGCAAATCGAACTTGGCTTCGGTGCGACACCCTGGCGGCGGACCAGTAGTGGCGATTTTCAATGTCGCAGATGAGGACGACTTCGGGCCGATCATCAATGCGGATGCTGATGCGATGCCTCAATCTTTCGAGGCTAAAGCTGCCCAACGATCCACGACATCACTCCTCAAGATTCTGGTAGACCTTCGGCTTCGAGGCCCGCTCCTGGCTGATTCAAGCCACCGACCGACAAAGGATGTTGACCTGATCAACACTTTGAGCCACGCAGAAGGAGGGCGATTCGCTCAACTGGGCGTTGTCATCTGCGATGCCATTCTCGAGGGCAGCTTGCGACTCACTGTCGAGGCTGTTGACTTTGTCCTTGGTGAGATCCACGACAGGTTATCGACGTACGGGTTCAGGCGAGACGGGGAGCTCATCCGCTTCGCTATCCTGTTCTTGACTCGCACTGCCTGGGTTTGGCTATCACCCGAGAGTGGTTTGGCGGATAGGGCGATCGACTTGGCGCGCCTGATGATCTCCCAGGCTGAGGCCGGACGTCTCAACCCTTGGCAAGCCCGATTGCAGCTCGTCATATTCATCGACGAGTATCTGGAGTACGACCCGACTTACAGCGCGTGGATCGACGTGAGCGAGTCTGAGGAGGCGGACATCGTCATGGGGGGCGATGAACGCAATCCATGGGGGCCGGTAAAGTTTGTTCTCGATGCCACTGCGGACCGCGATGCCAGGGTTCGCTTCCGCGCCGCAACATCTGCGGCCGCTGTACACTACCTGCCGGATCTTCCCCAGCATCGCAAGAATGCAGCCTACCACGACCTTGTGCAGGCGCAGAGCAGGTACGAGTACATCTGGGACTTTTTCCTCACGAACCTCATCTGGAAGCTGAACACCTGCCTCGCCAGCGCCCAACTTCGAGCTGCCACGATTTTCCACCTGTACGAGGTGGCGGATTACGCCAGGAGCTTCATGACCTACCTGCAGCCCGGCCTCGAGGCGGTGGCAGAGCGACTGGGGCTTGACTCCCTGAAGCCCCTCTACGTCGCGCATGCCAACATCATCGTCATGAACCAACTGGCATGTGGCCAACTACCACTGCACGTACCGCCATCCCTGTACGGCTGCTCCACTAGGAAGGAATTCGCTGGAATATGCCTAGAAGCAGTTGGCGCAAAGATCCTCTCTGAACCGCAGATCGCCACCAATCTCCCTTTCTTTACTAGCCTTTGTCAGGCCGCGGAAGTGCCGGAAGAGCAAGCTCGGCGACGTCACCTTCCTGTTGCTGCTTCGATCGCCGTCGCCCAGAGCATCGGGACGCTGGACGAGGACAACATTCATTTAGTGGAGGAAATCGCGATGGCCACTCTTGAAACCCTTCCGACCCCCGACCCTCGCGAGGATGTCGTGGAAGTAGTGAAGGCCAACGGAGAATACGTGGTTTCGAGCCTCCTCGCCATTGTCGACCTGGCAGCGAGCAATCAGACTGTGGTCAACATCCTCGAAAGCTTAGAAACGTCGAAGAACTCTGACCCCGCCTCGTTTGCTTCTCTGACTGTGTTCGACATAGAGAGAGTCGACAGCCCTCCAGTCCTCGAACCCTCCAACAGTGTCTCGAGCATCCTGCAATCCCACGCCTTCTTCCGCGGACTATTCAAGTCAATGTCTCGGCGTCGCATGGTCTTCAATGCGCTGGTGCGCCTTTTCGATTCTGTTAATGCTGCGTATCTTGTGAATGAGCAGCGGCGGTACCTGCGATCACTTGCTCTCCTGGCCTCGCTCTATCCGACGGAGTTCTGCCACCCGATGATCCTGCAGCAGTTCCTTCGCAACGTCATCGACCTGCTGACGATGGACGACATTGGAGGCATGGCAGCATCTTTCCTCGAGTGGGGCTTCAACCAGCTGATGCTCTGTCCTCGCGTTCCGAGCGAGATCACTGGTCTGATGATCAATCTTGGCTCCATCTACGTTACCTTGCAGTCGAAGCCCTCACTTCAAGAGATCGTTACCCGACTTGACGCGTGGGTGGCTGCGAGAGCACAGGCGTGGGCGGTGTCAGAAACTATCGGCCCAATCTTCCAGACCACGCTGGTCTTCTGGCCACCGCACTGGGTCGAACACTTCCACTTGCCCGACCCGCTGTTTTCCGATATGGCGACTATTGCGGAGCGCAGCGATATTCGTGACCCAATGGCACTCTGCCGCAGGCTAGCAGCTGCTGCAAAGGCGGACTCGACAGATGACACCACGGACACATTCATCAACTCCACATTCTGGAACCTAAAGAAGACGCTCGCTACGTCGCACTGGGATCACGATGGTGCAATGGCATTTCTCGATCTTCTTGACCACATCCATGGCGCGCTGCACGCGCCTTCCCTGAATATGAAAGGTAGCCAACCACTCCTAGAGTTGGCCAAGCAATACAAAGTGCCAGAGGTGGCACTGCGTGTCGCTGTGCTGGACAAGATTGTCTCCCAGACGATCAGCGATGACTACCGCCTTCGTGCGACGGCGTTTGAAGTGCTGCAAACCACCCTGCCTGTGGTGCGGTCGATGGCCGACAAGAGTCTTCCTGCGCACCTCCACGATTTGCTCGTGTATCTGGTCACGGCAACGCCATCTTCGATTGTGAAGGACTGCGAGATTGAGACCCTCACTGAAGATGCTGCTGGCTGGGTGCACAAATCGCGCACTCCAGAGACTTGGGCAAGAGATCTCGCAGACCTCCTGGACGCCATTGTCTCCCAGGATGACGAGTTTTATGCCTGCCTGCAACCTCTGCTCGTGACAGCTGGTGGCATTTCAGTGACACTCCTCCCACTGCTCGTGCAAGCAACTCTCACTTGTGGCGCCAAAGACCACCCCGACGTCACAAAGCATCGCGCGACGGTGCTGTCCGATCACTTTGCGCAGATTCTCCAGTTCCCCTCGGCTTCCACTGTCACTGTCGAAATGATCATTCAGGTCCTCCTGCACTTGCGCCACTTCCAGCCCCCGTACATTGAGAGCGAGCTGGCGTACAACCACTGGCTATCAATCGACCCCCTTGTCCTTAGCGAAGCAGCTGGTCGATGTGGCGCCTATGCCAGTTCTCTCCTCTTCCTCGAGATGGCGCAGGATCGAGACGATGCGGGTAACCAGGACCTCGATCTGTCCAGCACACGCGTGCAAAGGGTGAGAGACTCCTACACGAAGCTGACTGCAGATCATGTACGACATCTACAGCAATGTGGAGGACCCAGACGGCTTCTACGGCATCCAGAACAAGAATGTCATGGACTCACTCCACCGACGCTTGGACCATGAAGGGCAGCCGCTACGCTCACTTGGTTACAATCTTGCTGGCTTCGAAGCGTCACACACCAAGCCGTCAAGTGCTGGCCCATTGGTTGCCGCAATGCGCAATCTGCACGACCTCGGATTCGATTCTCTCGCTGGCACCGTCATGAAGTCGCTGCAAGGCAAGTCAGCGGTGCAGACCGACTCCGATCCGTTTTTCCTCGAGCTGGCCTGGCGGATGGGGGACTGGGACGTCCCTCTTACTCGGGAGCTGGAGGCAAGTTCGGCCGGACGATTCTACACTGCACTTCGTGCTGTTCATCGTGAACGCGATCGTGATCTCGCGCGTTCGGTGGTCGACACCGCCATCCGTGAGGAAATGCAGCACCTGGCGAAGATCAGTGTCGAACGCATGACCGAGATCAAGAAGTCAACCGTCAACCTGCTTTGCCTGCGAGATGTAGCTCGATGGACATCTGTGCCCATGCAGAAAGCTATCGACCAGGGCGATTTTGACGGTGCCGCTCTGACAGGCTTCGTGGATCTGAGCTCGTCGTTCGAGTAAGCTGCTGGCACATTGTAAGCTAAATCGCAGATTCGCAAATGCCGAGCGTCAATCGGCCACTCGACTCTCGCTCATTCGCTCGGCACGGGCACGGGAGAGCAAGAACTTGCTTGGCGACCTTATGTCTGCTCAGTCGGAGGGACTGATTAACATGGAGATCAAGTGCCAACTGCGACTCAGCCAGCTCGCCAGGAACGATCTCGATCTTCAGGCTGCTGTCAACGCCGTCACTGCTGTGAGGATGCTCGAAGACGGCCTGTCTCCATCAAGCGCCGCTCAGGATGAGTTCAGCCAGGTCTTGTGGGCGCAGGGCGAACATGCGCTGGCCATCCAGCACGTCAACGACATCAAGGACAAGCTCAACAGCGAACAGAAGATGACGAGCCGACATGCCGTCCTAATGGGCCGCGTGGCTCACTGGACCTCGTTGGCGAAGCTCAAGTCGTCTGAGGAGATCCGATTGATCTTCCGAAGTGCGATGGATTGCGCCTCAAAGTACAAGGCATCGAACGATGAACAGGCCAAGATAGCTTACGAGTTCGCCGTGTTCACCGACCGCTACTACGTCACACTCTCGCGTTCGCCTGAGTTGGAGAGGCTCAAGTCCTTCGTCGTGCGCAAGAAGGCTGAGTACAATCGCCTAGAGCAGAGCATACGCTCCACGCCAGGCAGCGCACGGCCGAAGATGGACAAGGACCAGCTCGAGCTGGAAGAAGAGCGCAATGCCAAGGAGAACCTCGAAAGGGAACTACAACGCTACCTGCACTACACCCTGCAGAGTTACGGCGCAGCTCTGCGGTACAGTGATCAGCATGACGACGCTATGACGCGGCTCATCTCCGTCTGGCTCGAGCACGACACCAACGACAAGGCAAACGAGGACTTCGCGCCGTACCTTGCTGCTATTCCATCTCACAAGTTCATCTTCCTTGCACCACAGCTGGCGGCCAGGCTGTATAGACCGACAACTCCGACGTACTTCAACGCATCCCTCAACAAGCTCATGCTGCGCTTGTCCCAGGACCACCCTTACCATGTGCTTTACCAAGTCATCACACTGGCTCATGGGGTTGCTGCTCCGAACGGCAATTCTCGTTCGAGAGCATCTGACGCATCCGCCGTCGAAGGGAGAGGAGCTGCTGCGGCAGAGATCATGGCGGTTCTTGCCAGCGATGCCCATCGGCCACTAGCTGCCCTGGCCGGGAAGCAGATGACCCAGTTCGCCAATGCCTCTGTGAGCTGGTGCTACCACAACAAGGTCGGCAAGAACGGTGACCAGCTGAAGGTGGGCAAGGAATATCCCTTGCCAGCAGCTTGTGCACTGCTCAAGTGTTCCAACTTGAGCATCCCTGTGGTGACGGCCCCGCCGCCTGTGGATCTGGAGCTCAAATATGAGGGTATTGCTACCATCGCTCGGTACCGGTCGTCATTCAAGGTCGCTGGTGGTATCCATCACCCTTCAATTATGACCTGTCTTGATTCTGCTGGACAGTCACATGTTCAACTGGTAAATGAGCGTCGAGGCATCGGCTGACGTGCAGTTCAAAGGTGACGACGAGGTCCGCCAGGATGCAGTAATGGAACAAGTTTTCGAGATGACCAACCGACTCCTGAAGCGTGACAGGCGGACCAAAGTGCGCAATCTGCTCTTCAGGACGTACACCGTCGTCCCTCTCGCCAACAGCTCCGGCATTATCGAGTTCGTCGGCAACACGGAGGCTATCGGCGACTGGCTAAAAGATGCCCACAAGCGATACAGGAAGAAGGTCGACGTCCCGATTGAACTCTTCCGGAAGAACCTTGGGAAGATTCAAGAACGCGACTGGGCGTCGAGCAAGATGGTGACCACATTCAAGGACATGATGTCCAACTTCCATCCCGTGATGCGCCACTTCTTCTCTGAGAAGCGCCGCGAGCCGCTGGCGTGGTTCACCATGAAGCTCAATTACTCGCGATCTGTTGCGGTGACATCAATGGTCGGGCACATGGTTGGATTGGGCGACAGGCACTGCTCGAACATTCTCATTGACAACATTTCTGGCGAGCTGGTGCATATCGATTTTGGCATCGTCTTTGAAGAGGTGAGTCGCCCGTGGAGGCTTAACTGACAGTAGGGGCGTAAGCTGCGTATTCCCGAGAAGGTACCTTTCCGCCTTACGAACGACATTGTCGATGGGCTAGGCATCACAGGCGTCGACGGCACATTCAGGCAATGCGCCGAGCACACCCTGCGTGTCCTGCGCGACTCGTCTGAGCTTATTCTCACTGTGTTGGAGGTATTCAAGCACGACCCGCTGTATGCTTGGTAAGTCTCACGCTACCTCCCCTCTGACATGCAGGACCGGTGACCCCGGCAAGATGCGTCGCGCACAAGGCGGTGGCCGCGTCGAGTCGTCGACCTCAGGCCAAGATAAGGCTGAGCGCGTGCTCGCGCGCATCCGACAGAAGCTCGGCCGCGAGCTGAGCGTAGAGTACTCGGTCAACCAGTTGATCCAAGAAGCGCGGGATCCGGAACACCTTGCCAAGATTTTTGTTGGTGAGATCGCGTCAAAGTTCGAGCTGACAGCAGGATGGCAGTCGTGGCTGTGAAATTGTAGCATACCCTCATGGGATACCTGGAACTGGCGATGTATCATTTGCTGGCATAGCATTCAACAAGCGTGAAGGGGCAGCGTGGAGCGGCGCGAGTTACGCATATATTCCTGATCGACGGGGAGATTCTCTTCCCAGCGTCCCATGTCCGTTCTATATTGCATCATAGCATTGTCCGATATCGCGCCTAGCTGGTGTACCCCTCATCTCGCCTCTCCGCCTCGATCTCGTCTGAGCAGATGCAGAGACAAGCGACGAGTGCAACGTCGACGCCGGCTTCCACGTCGACGTTGTACTGCGCGGTCAGGAGCAGTAGTCGTCATCGCATACCTCGTACAGCTGGTTCACACGCCCTTCGCCCTCAAGGATCTGGGCAAGGGCGACGCCTGCCATGGTGATATCTCGAAGCCCCTGCTTCCCAGATAGTACGAGGGTGGAGTGTTTCGTGTCGTAGGCGTTGGTAAATGTCAGTTCGCACCTGGGATGATCCGCTGCCGAGAGGACTTTCTTGTGCACTTTGAAGAGATCTCGCCCTGTGTTTTCTGTGGCAGAAAACCACTTTACGAGCTTCTTGCGGTGCAAGACGAACAGTAATGCGCCATGGTCATCCGTGACGGCTTCTGTCAGATATGCACCACGGTTCTGCTGTCAGAAACTCACCCCATCGCTCGCCACATGCTTCGGGTCGAGTACACTGGATCACGATGCGTCCCGAGTTTGTTACGGTGAACCCTCCCTTCAGTCAGCCCACCGTTGAAAGCCACACGGCGAACGATGCCTCCGTCGACTATTTGCTCGCTGATCGTGATCGTAGCTGGTCTCTTGGACACAAATTGGGGGAAGACGCCGACGGACATGGTTTGAGAGTATCAGCGAGTGGGTGACGGGGTGAGTGAGTGAAGAGTGAGAAATCTTGTACGCTTTATATGCCGTCAACAGGTGTCCTCGTCGCTGTGGACGTCATCTTGGCCAGAGAGCTACGGTCGTGCGCGGTCGTGGTGGAGGTCACGGATCACGGAATCAAACTGCCACGTGGTCAGCGGAAGCATTTCAATGTCGAAGTTGGTTGTTGTTCCGACACGAGAGGTCCACATTGAGCCACATTTCCGCGCTGCCCATCGACAGCAGCCTCCCCCGCAGAATGGTCCAACCGCAGGACAAGGGGGAGACCCTCACGTACGATGACTACGTCTGGTAAGCTCTTGGCCTGCTCCCGGGCTGACCACCACAGGCCGTTGACCACAATTCGAGACACCCTCCTTCGACCAGAGGGCGAGGCGCCAATTCCGCGGTCCAAGGTCCTCCCACTTCTTCGGTGGCATCTGAGCAAACTGAAGAAGCCGTGGCAGCCTTTCGAGCCCGCAAACGATAAAGCGCGCGCTGCAGTGAAGCAGAGCAGCGTCACGATCCCTGGTTCGGATGCCAGCGTCGATGTAGACCCAGCATCGCGCAAGGTCGCGTTGCGGATGGCAGACGAGGCAGGCCTAGACGAGATCACCGCATTGTTGATGTGGAAGAGCTACGCCTCGCACTCGCTGGACGAAGTCGATGCTACGCCAGGCCAGAGCGAGGAAGACCTGTTGTTCGAGCGCTTGCTACTTTGGTACGGCGAGGAACTGATCGCCGTACCCGAGATCGTCATGGCGCTGTACGTGCCAAATTCAACCTGGGGCGCAGCGGCAGAGTCTTTGAGCAACGACATCAAGCCCGATCAGGCGTCCTTTATTGAGAGCCTCTTCCGAGGGTTCGCCGAACTCGCGCAGTTGCCCGTGGAGTCGACGCGGACCTCGCGAGCCCTGTTCTGGTACGTGCAATGTTGGTTCTGAACTTACTCCAGGGCGACGCTGCAATTGCGACAGCAGGAGACGATCCTGGACCTCCTCTTCCTCATCCTGTACCTGTTCACCTCGCGACCCGCTGCAGTTTCCGACGGCCTTCTTCGCGGTGCAGTACTGAGCGCATTCGGTACACAGCAGGCGAATGGGGAGATCTGGGAGCAAGACCCAGAGTGCCAGCGGCTTGTTCTTCGCATTCGAGACCTGGTCCTCGTCATTGCGATCGAAGCGTTGTGTTTGGCTCAGATAGTCTCACCAGAGGGAGACGGAGGTAACGAATTTGGCGCAACACTCCTCCACTCTCGGGACAGGATACACGCCGTGCACACGTTCGTTATGGAGCAAAGCCAAGACCTCGATCAGCCAGCCGATGATAACGTCTTCCCTGCTTGGCCCATGCCTATCATCTGCCTTGCATGGGCTGTCGTTCTGCGATCGCTCCCAGCCAATCTCCAGCCACCGACTGGGGACTACTTCCAGCTGGACACTACTGAGATGGCCGGCGACGAACCGCTCGCCTACATCGCAGCTGCGAGCAGGGCATTGCGACTGAGTTCCGGGCTCTTCCCCTGGTTTGAGACGGTCATGCAAGGGCCACTCTTCGAGACGACGAAGGACGCTCTGAGTGGTGACCTGGCAGAGGATATGTCTGCCTTGAGAAGAAGCCCTATGAAGGGTAAGCTGGGCGTCATTCTGACAACTGACAACAGATCTCCTGATTGGGCTCTCTGAACTGGTCCGCGGCGAGGCCATCTCTGACAGGACCGGTCTTTACCGAACGTGGGAGCTGGTCTTCGGCGGGGGCTCGCGACAAGCATCAACGCTCCTGTCGAGCAACTACTGGGGTGTCGATTTTGTCTACGACGAGCGGAGAGGAATTCTCGACAAGAGCCGTTTCCCACAGCAGTTCGAGGGCCTGCCTCGTGTCTTGGCGGCGCTGTCTGGTGTTAGCTCGGACGATGAGCTGGATCTCAGCGAGGCGACCGCTGAGACCGTTCGCGACGCTTTCGACTACTTCAACGACCTGCCCTACGTAACATTCACACCTCCACCGGGCACTTTCTCCACCGGAGAGTATGAGGGGGAATACCCCACAGCCGAGGCCGGCGTCGACTATGTCCTTCCCGGTGGGGTGGTCATCCGTCGGCGAACTCGAGGATTTGTGGTGGCCAATGAGGACGGAATTGTGATCACTTGGCGATTCCGACAGCCCGCATGGGTCCTGCTTGTCGAGATCCTGCGAGGAGCTGCCGGTCTGCCAGCAGCCAAACACACTGTACAGGGTCGTCGTCTCGCTCTCGTTGACATGGGCATCCAGGGTGAACTGCCCACGATCCTCAGCTCTGGTCTCAAGTTCTTGCGCTGCATCCTCCGCTCTACAGATGTTGCTGCACAGCTTGTCGCAGAGACCAGCAGCCCAGCCGATCGCTTCCCGGGCCAATCCCTGCTGGAGCTCGCGCTCCACTGTGCGCGCGACCGCGACGACGTCGAGGCTGCACAGTATGCCATCGACATCCTCCAATCGCTATTGTTGACAGGCTCAAACGAGATCTGGTCCGGGTTCCGATCTTCGGGGTTCTTCGACACCATGTCGAGGCGACAGGGTTCCGTCGCAGCATTGATCCAAAGCGACGCGATGCGGGCTCAGCATGGCCTGACTGTTGCCCTTCTCCGCCTGGTGCGCTCCTTGGCTACCGCGAATGCAGGAGACGCTCACGTTGTTCGCTCCGCCGTCAAGCTCATCTTCTCCGAGATCTGGACGCAGTTCTCTGGCTGGAGGTATCGGGACGTCGCCAAGCGATATGAGATTGCTACCCTGCTTATCAGCATTTTCGACATTGTTATGCGTCATCCGCTGGATGAGGATGGATCGTCTCCTTCACCTGCCGCGGTCTACCTCATCGACGCGTTCATCAAGTCCGGCTCACCTTTGACCTACAAGCCTCTGATGGATGTCTTCACCCAGGCGGTGCCTCTGGTAACCAAGCTATCGCAAGCGCAGCGGTGGCTGGATGCTGGAGCTGTCATGAACACTTTCGACCATGCCGCGGCTTTCCTCGCAACCCTTCTTCGTCTCTCGCCTTCCCTGCAGGTTCCTGCAAGTGCGCTGCCGTACAGTGCCCTTGCATCTACCGTCGTGCGGTCAAACGGAGACGGAATCCAGTTGGTCGATCACCTCTTCGATCTCATCTCGCAGCCCACGCTGCAGGCCATGAGCTTGCGCTTGGTGCTGCGCCTCCTCCGCGTATACCTCCTCACGACCAACAGTGATAAGCAGCGACCATCGCTGGCTGGCATGCTCCGGCGAGCACAAGACAGCTGCACAAAGCTCGCAGATGTGGCCTTCAACTCTGGGCTCGGCGACGTCAAGCCTGACGCATGGGCACTCCTGGGCACAATCATTGCTACACAGCCTGGGTGTGCTTCCTTCTGCATCGGCACAACGACAGATGATAAGAATGACGGAGCGATAAAGATGGCCGTGGACGAAGTGCAGGACTGGCGGGTTCTGCTTGAGCACGGTCCCCGTGCTCTGGCCGCAGTCATTGGATATTGTCAAGCTGTTCTCGACTCACCGAGTTCGAGCAAGGCCCTCGGTGTGCTCCGAAAGGATTCCAAGTTCTGGGAGGCCGTCCACGCCGTCGCAACGAAGAACGTCCCGTTGCCGTCAAGCTTCTCCGACAACATTGCTCTGGATGTACAGAACTACTCATATACTGTTCAGGCGAAGGCAAATGCCACTGCCCTTCTCGCCGCCGAGCTTGCTCTAGTCATCGACCAGGATGGGCCAGAGACCAAAGCCCAAACTCTCGTTCTGTCTCTCTTCCGCAACGTGGGCGAGCTCGAAGACGCATCCCTCAGCGCGGTCCGATCCTCGTGCGATCCAGAGCTACATGCAAGCGAGGCGAAGGCTTTGGAGAGCAACAATGTCAAGGTAGTGCGGCTGAGGACAACTTGCCTCCCCGAAGAGCGCGACTATGGCAGAGAGTACCTGTATGACTGCCAGCCTGTGATTCTCAGCGACCCCGAACGACAAATGGCTGTAAACCGCTCGCTGGCAATCCTGAACTTCAACTGGTCGCAACTGGATGCCGACATTGCGTTGACAAAGTCGTTCCGCCTCCTTGCGGAGGTGGCTTCGACCTGGACCACCGGTGACGGTCTTGCAGCCAAGGCGGCGCTGCGTGCTGCTGTCGTCATTGCCGAGGCGCTTGCAAAGGAGGACTGTGGTGGGGATGTGATGCTGGCCATCCAGACCGAGCGCTTGGCTATTCTCGCCATCCTGTTGGACACCGCACTCGACTCTGAGGCAGGAGTAGCCGACGCTAGCGTTGTGAAGGACCTTGCAAGAAACGTCCGGAGGATTGTCGAGTCATCCCTGTTTGACCCAATCGTATCTCTGCGCCATACGGAGCTTCCTCCAATCCACAGGCCGGTTCTGCGCATCCTTCTCCTCTTATCACAAGCCAAAACTGGCGCTGCGACCTCGGACGTGCGTGGGGTGCTCTTCGACTCTGGTGCCTCATTCGCCCTTGAGGCGGCTACCTGTCTACTGGAGCAGCTAACGAGCCCCTCGCTGTCAACAGAGCAAGATCTCAGTCTGGTGGTCGGATTACTCTGCGAGATGAGCCGGGTTCCGGCGACACTCTCGGTCTGGCTCGACAAGCTGCTCGCGGTTAACCTCATCCCGCGGAGCTTGGAGGTTCTCGTCCGCTGCCGCCCGGTGAATGGCATGCTCCCACTGCACTTCCACACCATTCTCCTCCTGCATCTCGCCATCGCCTCCAACGGCCCGACAGCTGAGAAGCTTGCCTTCTCGGGGGTACTACCCGCGTACGCCGACAATGTCGTGGCCGTGGCAGCAGAGGCGGCCAGCATCGAGCCCACAGACGACTCGATGCACTCGGCATGGTGTGCGATGCTTATGGTAGTCCAAGCGCTTCTCACCTCGCTCTCCAAGACGGGCACCTTTGCGCGCGCCGAGGTGATCCCATGGGTCCGTGTCGTGGTACCGCAGATGCTCTCGGCCCTTGCCTGGGACGCCGAGATGCCCCTCTCCTACCCGGCGCTCAAAGAGATGGCTCTTGTCGTGGACGTGTTCTACGGCATCGCCGCAGCAGTCGGCGGGGGCCCGCACGGTCTGTTGGAGGACTTCGGCCCGAGCGCGCTCGATCTCCTCCGGGCCGTTCGCTACGCGCTCAGCCACCCGCACCAGTTCTGCACGCTGCTCATCCCCGACACTGAGGCAGAGCAGGTCGCGCTCGAGAAGGAGCTGCAAGTCGTGGAGGCGCAGAAGGAGGACGTCAACCTGGTGGACAAGGCGCGCAGCCCGGTCGTGGCGGGGCGGACCGAGATGCTCGTGACGATCACGCGGACGGTCCTCCTGACGCTGGTGCGATTTACGCGCGCGTGGGACATTTTCGGCGCAGAAATGGAGCCGCAGCCAGAGTATGTTCTGCCGGGCGACGAGGCCGCGCTGTCGGCCACGCAGGACCCGGCGGGGGTGCTCAACGACCTGTTTGTGCTCCTCACGACGCTTGCGCAGCGCGCTCCCGTCAAGGCCGCAACGCACGGGGCGGAGGCTGCCGCGCTGCTGAGTTTGACGCAGCTGCTCGCGCGCCGGGCACTGCATGGCGAAGCGCGCGCCGAGGACGGGATGGACGTCGACTTTGCCGAGAAGAAGCGCTCCTCCCTCCCTGGAGACCGCGCGGGGCAGGTGCGCCGCGAGCTCGAGAGCGATGTGCGCGGCATGCTGGAGCAGGCTGGTGGGGAGGGGATTCTGGCCGTTCTCCGCGCCGTGGCGGAGCGCGAGTTTGGGCGCGAGTAGGCATCAGACGGACATAATGTAGCACTTCATTCCATGCATGGATCTAGAATGAGGTGGTGCAGGCATTGTCGTGGGGGTGCAGGGAGAATGGTTATGCTGGTAATACAGTGTCTATGTCTAGCAGCCGAGGAGGCTGTTCTTGGGCCATGTGGCGTTGGGGTAGAGGTCGACGACCTGGTCGTACGTCGTAATGTTGGGATTGTTGTACACCTGTTTGAATCTGCTGTCAGCGCGTCCAGACTTGGGCGAACCGTTCAATGTAGTCGTAGGTCGGGTAGTCTTTGGGATCGCAGCCGACGTTGATGTTCTTCGGGTCCTGGTAGACGCGTATGTAGTCGACGTGCATCTCGACCGGCCACTGCTTGTCAAGTCCGTCGTAGCTATTATCAGCTTCACCCCCGCCGCAGACTTACTCGACCGGACCAAAGTTCTCCGACAGGCCGAGGTTGATGATCATGTACATGGGCTCCTTGGAGATGTAGCGCTGGCCGATCTGGGCAGCGGCATTGGGCGCCATGGCCTGCTCGCGCAGCGTCCATGCCTTCACCCCATCGTTGACCCAAGAAATGTACCCGTCGTCGCCGGGCGCGTACTCGAAGCCGTACGTGGATAAGCAGCTGTCGTTGCCGGTATAGCACCGCTGGTCCGTCTCGCCGAGCGCCGAAGTGGCCTGCTGGTACACGCCGCCCTGGTACTTGTTGAGCTTTGTACGACTGCGGTCGTAGATGCTGTACGTGTCCGAGGTGTTGACCCACTGGTAGTTCGGGTTGAACGGCGCCCACTGGCCGGAGAGGGAGACTTCCCCGATATGCGTGTCGGGATCGACGGCAGCTTCGAACATGTCGATCTCGGGCGCGGAGCGGCCGACAAAGCTGCCGTCTGCGCGTTTCGGGCCTGGGTGCGTCGGGTCGTTCGGACACGTGCACGCCGAGAGCCGCTGGCCGGGCAGGTAGGAGAGCACGTTCTTGTAGTTCTTGTCGCCTTGGGTGAGAGCCACGCGCGGTTGACCGTTGAGCGTCTGGTTCGCCAGCGTGCCGACGTCGCATGAGTCGTACGAGTACGGCCAGGTTCCATCTGTCGTGCCACCGTAGCCTGCGCGGCCTAGGTTACCCATTGTCCAGATCGCGGGCCAGAGGCCGGCGACATCGGATGTGCCAGGTAGAGACACCTTGGCCTCGACGTACGCGCCAGTGAAGCAGAATCTGTTCCAGGAAGTCATTACTGGGGTCAGGTTGACTTCCTAGGGTACTCACGGCCACCAGTGTAGTTCCTGCCGTTGGTCGTCCGATTTGTCAGAGTAACCACCAGATTGCCATCGCGAGTGGTGATCTGGCCGGGGTCGTACCACTCCTTGTTATTCGTCGGCCAGTAGTGCAGGTCCTCGGCCTCCCAGTAGGGGTCTTCCCCCGGGTAGAAAGTGCGGCCGTCGGTGTTGAACTCGTCAGAGAAGATGAGCTGCCACTGCTCGCCGGTCTCGAGGGACTTGTGGTTGTACGCTTCCTGCGGTGTGGCGGAGTCGATCGGCCCGCGGAGTGGTGGTAAGGGCTGCACGAACGGTGCGGCTTCCTCTGGATGACCCTTGTCGGCGTAGTGGGTGATGATTGGGTAGCCTGCGAAGAGGACCACGATACCGAGTAAGAGAAGAGTCACGCAGCCGAGGTTACCAGCACCACGGGGTGTCAGGAGCGAGCGCGCCAGGCCGCGCTGCTTGTGGCCATTGAGTAACTCGGGGTCATGTGGGTCGTGCAGGTAATCGTCGTCCTCGGGCTTGGTCTCGTACACGTCTGGGTCGTCGATCTGTCGTCAGCTTTCACATGCACCACCAAGCTCACATAAGTGGCATACACCCGCTTGCCCGATTGCTTCTCGATGGCAAAGTCGGCGTAGCCACCGCCAATAGAGTCTGTCGAGGCAAAGTACGCCGAGCCAGAGTGCTCTGGGTGCTGGACCTGGAGGGTGAAGCGGCGTTGGGCGAAATCACGTCCGGCAAAGGGTTGCGCGCTGCCTTCCGTCTGCGTCTCAAAGCTGTAGGTCGAGTCGCCCCAGAGAGACGGGCCAGGTGTCTGCCCGCGCTCGCGCTCAATGTCAAGCCCAGTCCATAAAGCCGCTAAGCTGCCCTCGCCGGCGGAAGCATCAGACGGTCGCCGAGAGCGTGTGGGTGTGTTGTCGCCAGAATACAGCGACGACCGTGTGCTGTCGGCTGGTGTATACGAGGATGGCGGGTACCTGAGCTTCTTCGGCGTACCCTCGTCCTCGGAACCAGACTGCGGCCGTGATCCTCGGTCGGACGTGCGCGGTGAGCGCCTCGGGCTGGGCACGCTGGGTGCGGGTGAGCCGCCGACCTTGAACTCTGGCGCTGCTTTGATGGGATAGCCTCGGGCGTCGTATCTCGGGACGGCGAGCGTTGCGGGGAGGATGGGGGAGTGGCGCGAGCTGGAGGGAGGGGGGGACGCATCGGTCGAGTCGACGGCAAGGTAGGAGGGTTCAGGCCGCTGAGGCTCCGCTAGCGGAGGCGTGTCGGCACCACCGATCGGGGTGGTTGCGAATCGCGCCGCTATAGGCGTGGCGTCGTCGATCGTGGGCTGCAGCTGCGGCGCATCGTCGTCCTTCTTGTGCGCAGAAGTCTGGCCCTTGTTGCGCTTCCAAGCGCTGAGAATCGAGCGCGAGGCGGCCGGAGACGGATAGCTTGTGCGCTCGGACTCGAAGCCTGTCACCTCGGCATCTCTCGGTGAGAAGCGCGATCGTAGGGATGTCGCCGAAGACTCGAAGCCGAGGTTGGGCGAGGTCACTGTGCTCTTCCCGGAAGACTCTGCATTGTCGGCGGTTGTGGACGTGCTGGGTTGCTTGCTGCGGGTCGTCGGTGCCATCGCGGCAGGGCAGGCGTAGATGGGGAGTCGTCAAGTTACGAGGGCGTACTGTGGGCTGCCCTCGTAGCTTTTCTGTTCAAGGAGTGTGTCTGGAAGAGTGATACAAGAGAGCTACAGGCGACGTGGAAAGATGAGAAGTGCGCGACTGGTTTGTGGAGGAATGAGGTAGCCCAAGATTTGGTACGTGCAATGTGGCCCTGAAAGTCTGTGTGTGTGTCGCCACAGCAAGACGACGCGTAGAGGAAAATCAAGGGACGTGGTTGCCAGGGACGTGCTTGTCCCTGAAATACTCGTCCCAGGTCATTGGATCCGCACCGCGTACATTTCTCAAAGTAATCTCCTTATTGCTCATGCCGGCACTCGTCTCAGGACGAGCAGTGACTCGAAAAGTGGTGTAGGGATGGCCTCGTTATGGTGACCACTTGGCGGTTCCAGCTTGTCGCGGTGACGAGTTCCGACGCGTCAAACGGGTCATCTGATGGCGATTCAGCAGGGCAAGTGACCCCTCCTCACTGTGCAGAGTGCATTCTTCACAGAGAGCCCGGCTTCCTGCCAAGGCCCTCGGAGTCACACTGCGGGAACACTAGCTGTCACCGGTTTGTAGGGCGAAACTGTCCCTGCAGCAACTTCAGAGTTTCCAAAAGGCACAATCTCCTGCGCGAATCGAACCCAAGATGGCGAAATTTGCCTCCGCCTAAGCCGCCACTCCTACCTCCCATAATGCCGGTGAAAATCCCGCCACGTGCCCTCCACCTCCAACTTCCAAAATTGCTCCCGCCCAAACTGGCTTTCGAGCGCGCACCGCCAACTCGAGCTCCTTGTCCATTGCTGAAGACACCGGCACTCAAGCACGTTCACTCAAGAGCACCTCGACCAGTTCTAAAACCGATCTCTTCACCGGTAGAGCAGCCAACATGATCATTTCCAAGCAGAACCGCCGCCTCGTGAGTCGTCTGCTGGGGTCCGTCTTGCGACCTGTGCTGACTCTTCAGATATACGAGCAGCTCTTCAAGGAGGGCGTCATGGTCGCCCCCAAGGAGTTCAACCGCCCCTCGCACCCCGACCTGACCACCGTCCCCAACCTGCAGGTCATCAAGGCGATGCAGTCGCTCACCTCGCGCGGCTTTGTCAAGACCCAGTTCTCGTGGCAGTGGTACTACTACACCCTCACCGACGAGGGTCTTGCGTACCTCCGCGAGTGGCTCCACCTGCCCGCTGAGATCGTGCCCATCACCCACACCAAGCCTGCCCGCCCCGCTGGCCGCCCCGCCGGCTACGGTGCCGGCCGTGAGGGCGGCGCCTACCGTGCCCCCCGCGGTGACCGTGAGGGCTACCGCCGCCGCGAGGACGGCGACAAGGAGGGTGCTGGTGCCGAGTACCGCCCTGTGAGTTGAGCGCTGGGCTGGATGGTCTGGTGCGAGATCCTCCCAGATCTCGTGACTGCCTCGTGACTGGGAGACAACAATACCGTTCAGATCCCCAGCCCAAGCCACCGTCACTCTTTTTCCAACACTGACAATCAGCGCTTCGGCGGTGCTGGCCGTGGCGCCGGTGCGCCCGCTTCGTAAGGGCGTCCGACCGGACATATCCTCGACTGGGAGGACAGGTGCTCCGCGCCATTGTAGATGGATGCAGAGTGCTTGAGTCACGATAAGGGCGCAGCCTGGGGAATGCCACCTGATCGGCCGCGACTGACGACGTGCACGCCGAGCTCTTTAAAAGCGAGACGAACGCTTGGCTGAGACGAAACGCTTGGCCTGATCCGAAAGACGTCACTGATCTGCAAACTATAACCCCAATCCCAAGATCCCCGTCAGAAGAGTGTCTGGCTGAGCGGATCGTACGCGGGCTCACTGCCGTCAGCCTCGCGGCATGGGCACAGACGGACGCTTTCCCCGTATGCCGCTGGCTCTTCTCGGCGAGGGCAGAGTAGGCCACGGCGAGGCGCGCGGCCTCGAGCGCGCGGAAGGCGTCCAGCCCGCGTTTGATGCGCAGGAGCTCGTCGCTGTAGCTCGGGCTCGTGCTGCAGCTCGAGCTGGCGCTGTGGCTCGAGCTGGTGCTGTAGCTCGGGCTGGCGCTGTAGCTCGAGCTGTTCGAGTCGGTCGGTGACGGTGCTGGTGTCAGTGAGGTCATGGCAGGCGAGCCCGCGAGGCGTGCTGTCGGGGTGCAACTGCCCACCTGCGTGGGAACGACTCACCCTGCGCGCGCTGGTCGTCCATGCTGTTTGTCCGCGAAAACATGCTGTCTGCCGAGGAGTCGCTTAGAGTCCAGAGTCCACCAGATGCTATGATGGCGGATGAAGCAGCGTGAGAAGGCGCAGCGTTGTTTACATACCCCGCCGTCCGGGCGTTAGCGCCGGCACGCGGCCAGGCCGCCCAGTGCGCGGGGCAGGTGTGCGGTGTGCGGTGCGTGCGCGTGGTACAGCGGTGCCCGAGCGTACGGCCAAGCACCCCAGCGGCATGCCCAGCAATCAATGCTAGCGTCGGCTCGGTCGCGGCCATCGAGGGGGAGATTGCACCGGAATACAGGTGTGGAATGGAATTCGCAGGCGCATTCCAGAGCTGAGACTAACCGCTTGCGTAAACTGATAATTCGGCGCAAGGGTCCGATAATGCGGCGCTCTATGCTGCTGCTGAGCTCTGCAAGCTCTACTGGATACGGAGGAACGTGCGCGGCAGCGCTGGTCGGCAGGCTCGGGACGCTGGGCTGAACAATGGGCATGGCCGGGCCGACGAGGACGGGCGGCGCAGTCCACAGTGCCCGAGGGCCCGACGTACGCGAGCTCAAGGCCTCTGCGAGCCCGAGGCCTGCACGTCATCCCGGCGCTCAGACACATCCCGGGTCCAGAGCCGGAAGAAGCTTGTCGCGATCATGCAAGGCAATTCGCACGGCATCGGGGGGTCATCGGGACTTGGGCTTTCCGTGAGTTCCCAGACATTGCCAACAGCATGTCCCTTGCAGACGCATACAGCGACGTCGGGCAGGCGTAGAGGTGTGCGAGTGCACGACGCGCGGCGAGTGCATGTGCCACTTGGACGGACGGCAAGGAATGCAGCGGCATCGAGCGGCTTCCTGCAGCACCGTAGTGGGATTCCACGGAGCCGAAACGTCTCCCAGATCCGGCGAATCTCTCATGGTCTCGTGCGCGCTCCGAGACAGCTGCTCTCGACCGTAATCGACGCCTGCATGTGTCGGTGTTTGCTGACGGCGACTGCTTGACGGTGTTTGCTCGTCGCTGTGTGCTGTGCACTGACCGTGGAGGATGAGAGCTGCGCGGGCTACGGCGCGGGCTCAGCCTTAGACGTGCAGCTTTAGTCGCCGTCGAGCAGACGCCGGGGCTAACTCGGAGCGCTAGCGTTGCTGGTTGCTGGAGGTTGATCGATAGCAAGCACACGGCCCACGTTCTTGTTCATTTGCCTAGTTTTTGGGGTGGGAGCGGCGCGCAGTTGTGTAACGGGTCGACTTGGAGTAACGACGTGAGGGGACGCCAACAGCCGCCCGACTCACGCAGAGGTAAGTAGTTGCTCACAGGAGGATAGGGCTAGTCACGGAGCAGAACGACGAGGCTCGACACCTTGCCGCAGGCTCAACGCCGGCAAGCGAAATCGATTCGAATACGCCGCGTTTGGGTCTTCGCATGGCGGCCCTACAAGCGCACTGTTGTCCTTGCGGCCACCTGTCGCCATAGGTCTCAATCGGGCGAGTCCTGGTCCTCAAGCCACAACAATCGCCCACTTGACGCAGCTCGACCGATATCGTACGTCGTCCTCGACTGCCGTCCTGTCTTGAGCGTTCCCCCAGCTGTTCGCCTTCAGTTGCGTCCTTTCATTACGTCGACCGCCAAATTTAGGGCGACAGCCCCAGAGCTATATGCCCTCGCAGACCGCTCACGGCACTTTGTAATACTCCACCTCGGTAACATTACTCAGCGCCGCGAACTGCCAATCCGTGACGGACAGCTGCGTCGAGCGTGAGGTATGTGGGTGGACATGCACAGCCGCGGCGCCCGAGCGTTAGAGGATGTAGGGAGGTGCCCAGTAGAGCGGGGGTGTCCAGCCATGACCCGCACCACAAGTTTACGGCTGCATCGGGGTGTCCAGCCATGACCCGCACCACAAGTTTACGACCTTGGAGTGTCCTCGAGCGTATTACCGAGGACTTCTTCACTCGCGATGCGCTCCGCCCACTCTCGGCCATGAGTATCCGCCGAGTCTCAGCGCGCGTCGCGTCCACGAGCCTCGCGAGGCGCGTCGTCCCGCGTCCTCTCAGCCTTGAGGCCCACCAACCATGTGCCCCCAAGCCGGTGCGCAGCGCACATGCGACCGCGCTCGTGTTCGGCTCAGATATGCCTCAGGATCAGCGCGACGCGACGCGACCTGTTTGCGATGCTGATGGCTTTTGGGGACAGAGTGAATTCGTGGCGCGAGCGTCGGCGTGTTCACCGAGCTGCGGACCTGTTGCGGACCAGTCGCGGCCTGCACCCAAGCGAATAGCGCTAGTCCGCAAGACGTACGCTAGCGAGCAGGCGACTGAATGCGTCCCTGCCCTAAATCCCAGCGCTATTCTTTACCCTGTACAGAATATTCACGTGTGCATCCGAGCAAAACTCTAAACTCGGCTCGCCCGGCCAGCCGCAAGATGGTATGGTGATAGCTGGCCTGTTACAGGTGGGGTAGATATCTAGGGTTGGGCAGCTTAGGGCCCACCAGTGCGGGCCTTGTTCGCGGCGTCGATTCTGGCCTGGTTGGTCTTTGCCACGGCGTAGACAATGCCGGCCACACCACCGACGCCAATGGCCGATACGTTGCCGAAGGACACGGGGTCGCCAAAGAAGAGCATGCCGGATGCGGCGACGGGGAGCTTGTTGAGCGCACCGACCATCGAGTAGGTCGTGGAGCCGCAGACGCGCACGCACCACGCAGTCGAGTACGAGATGAACACGGCAGCGGCACCAGAGAAGACAATGGCCGAGAGCAGGATCGTGCGGTTCGACGCGGGAAAGTTGCGGCTGAGCGACTCGTAGCCCCAGTCCTCGAAGATGAGGGACGCGACGGCGAGAATGGGAATGGAGAGCAGGTTGTTGTAGAACATCGAGTCCCAGTCCTTGAAGCCGGTGACCTTGATGCGCTTGCGCATGAAGAGAACGTACGCAGCAGAGCATGCGCAGTTGAGCGCCATCCAGAAGTAGCCGACGCTCACGCCGCCAAAGTGGTCCTTGGTGGCGGTCTCGAGGATCTCGCGGCCAGTGGTGGGGTCAAGCGTGGCGGCGAGAGCGGCGGAAATGTCGGCCCAGGCGGCAATGACGGACGAGCCGACCATGAGGGCGAAGGAGACGAGCGTCAGACCCGTCACCTGGCCGTTGAACATGAAGACCTCGCCATAGGCGATGAGGATGATCGTGAGGTTCTTGAAGATGCTGCTGTCAGTCGAGAACTAGTCTAGCTCGCACGTGTAAACTGGAATGGAAAGGTAACGCTGCCGTTAGCTCAGATCACACGCGCCAGCATACCAGAGACTTGGACCCGGTGTAGATGACGGCAACGAGCAGGCAGGACACGGGGTACCACTGCTTGGCGTCCTTGATGTCAAAGTCGCGGACTATATTAGCGCGCGTCAAATTCAATCGACCTACAGCTGATCACGCCGGCGCGCTTGACGCTGTACACTGCGAGGACACACACTGCGGACTGGATAGCCAGCAGCAAAAAGTACATGCTAAAGTTTGCGCCGGACACGACGTACTGTGTGTTAGCGCGATGCGAGCAACCCTCGCCCCACCTTGTTCACGACGGTCATCATAATGGACGCGGCGCAGTAGTTGATAATGGGCAGGACCTGCTCGCGGGTGGTGGGGGGGTGGGAAACCGCGGCGTCCTGCTTCTCGCGCGACGGCGAGGGCGGGCGCGGTGCGCCGCCGAGGGAAGCCATGAGCTTTTCCTCGTCGCTGCGGCGCTCGGCCTGGTTGCCGTAAATGCTCGAGCTGGAAGCGGTGCGGTTGAGCGGCGGCGAGCCTGAGCGGGAGAGGCTCGGGGTGGGAACGAAAGGCTTGGACATGGATAAGAGAGGGGAGGGAGAGGAGGAGGAGAGGAGAAGGAGAGGAGGATGAAGAGGAGAATGAATAGAATGGAGTGTGGCGACGCGACCCAAAGCCGGATGTGGGGGCGGAGCAGGGGAACACACAGCGGGAGCAAATTCCTCAAAACCTGCCGAGGTGCCGTTGGCCTGAAACGCCCGATTCCCTGCTCCAAAGATACTCTCTCAGCATGCATACGACTCGTCTCGTCGCCCCATATCTGCCCAGTCGCTCCTCTCCACGGGGAGCGGGCCGACAAGCTCCAGGTACAGACGCAACATGGACGGCACAGCGTCAGCTGCCATCGTTACGGCAGCTGCCAGCCCGTCCAAAAATTCGGCTTGCGCACGTCGCAGCCCGTCCCCGTGCATGCTTAATGAGGTCGAGACACGCGCGCAGATTGAACGCCGAGTGCCTCCAGTCCCGCCGGTAGCAGGCCCTAGGTGATCGTCGCAGCGCTCGGGATCTGGCCCAAGCTACGACTCCTGACCGATTCCTGCTGAGCCTGAGTCACCCCGAGGTAATCGACACTGGTGGCATTCATGCACCGCGGCCCGTATAACGGCCGCTCATTTCTGGACGAGTAGTGTCTCAAGCGCCTGGTAGCCTGAAATAGCAGACATTGTGGCAGCAGCCCCGTCGGTGACCGTCTCCGAGCAGCGCACTGTCGCGGCCGGTGACAGCGATCGAGGATCGGTCGGGAGCAGATCTGCATGCCGCGCCGGAGCACAGCTGTGAGGGCATTCTCGTGTGCTGCAACCAAGCCGACAAGTACGGAACGCGATGGCTAAGAGGTGCCTCCTGTTCGAGCCATCTCACACGCAGGTTCTCGGTTGTCAGTCGAGAGAGTTGAACGAGATGTCCAGTGACACTGAGGAGGCAAGCACAGCCTTCCGTATTGCTACAAGTTTACGCAGCTATGGTTCGTAGTCGAGTCACTGCTGCCCTCCTCTCCTTTGCGGCGTGCCACTGCCGAACTGGCGACGACACGCATCATTTGGTTCAGTTCGAAACGCCCGCGCGCCGGCCGCGCAACAGGAGGGCCCGGTGGGACGCGGCAATCCGAGCATGAGAAACGCTCGCATTCGGTGTGGAGGAGGCCGAGCGGCAGCGGATCGACCTCCCACTCCTGCGCTATGTCCTTCCACTCGGACTTGACCATGAAGATGACGGACTTTCCCAAGTGGGTGCAAAGTGACTCCCCAAATTGTGCGTATCGGTCCCATACGGCCAGCGCCCAGTACGCGTTGAGTTCCACAACGGCCTCTGTGTAGTCGTCGGCATCGTCGTCGAAGACGACGCGCGTGTGACTGAACTCCATCTGAGTGCCGCCGCCAGTATGGAAGCGGTTTATCGCGAGTATATCGAGGTTTGGGAGTAGACGCTGACGGACGAGCGCCAACGACGCGCGATCTATGCCTACGAGGACGATCGTGAGCTTGGTATGGGGCGAGTTGAGCCATGTGTCTTTGATGGCAATCTCCAGCACGCCTCGCTTTGGCGCGCCATGCAGATAAACTGTGCGTTGCCGGCAATGAGGCGCAGAAGGAAGGGCAGAGTGGATGCTGCCTGCAGAGACGCGCGTAATGTCAAAGTTGTCCACGACTGTACGCGCTTTGACTGGGGTGTCGGAAGTGAGCGAGTGGCCCACTCGTCGAACGCGTTCGCATATGATTCCAAGCTCTTCAAAGAGCGGGGCGACTGTTCCCGGCCGAATGTCAATGTTTGTGGCGTGATTCAGCGCTTGAAGTGGGTAAGGCGGTGGCAGCCACTTGCCGACTGCCTCGTAAGGATGGGAGTAGTCGGTGTTGGAGTACATGTGGGGCATGAGCGGGAGGCGATACCACGGGAACTCGCCGGTGCGGACGTCGTACACTGCGGGGGCGAGCTTGTAGACCTCCTTCTTAGCTCCCTCACTACCGTGCGGCATGCGGCGCGGCGTCGAGAGAAGGACAGACTTGAAGAGCTTGCGATCGACGCGCTCGTGGTATTCCCATAATGTCGCGCGCCAGTTGAGCAGCGCCTCGTACGAGCTGTACGCCATGATTGCGTCGATGATGTGCGGGAAGCCGCTGTGGTCGATGACCGTCATGGTGAGGGAAGGGATGAGAGGGGAGGTGAGAGTGGGTGCCTCGGAGGGGTGGCGCAGGGCTGACGTCGGGGAGAGAGGTCGAGCGGTGGGAGAAACACCAGACAATGGGCGACAGCGCCAAGGCTGCAGTGGATATTGCACGCAGTGCCAGCTGGTGCTCACCAAGTCGCCTGCTTGCAAGCTACCAGCGGGGCGACAGAGAGAAGCGGGGGGCAGTGAAGTGGACGGAAAGGAAGTGCGGAAGGAGGAGTAGGCGACATGGGTGCACGGTCACCAGTATCAATTGGCATGTCAGTTGGCACCGATACTGCCGTGCCTTCAACTACGTTAGCTGCCACTCATCGCTGGATCGCTGGATAACTGGATCCGACTACCCACTCGCTGTCCTTCCTGCGCAACGGTGGCAGGTATGAAGAGGCCGAAGCGGCAGTCGAGGAGGTGGTTAAGAGGGTGTCCTCTGGCAACAGGCTTCTGTCTTTACGTGAGCGTCCAACAGATCTTTGAAGTCAGGGAAGGTGCTCAGTCCATCGCAGAGCTGCTGCCGCGCGTCGTTCCGTCGACCGCGAACAACGCAAGTGATGTTATACATTGTGAGCGACGAGTAGGACCTATCTGCTGTCAGCTTGTATCTTCACGATAGATCGTACCTATCAGAGCTCCTCAGCCGCTCATACCGCCTTGTCTGCCATCTCCTTCACCCCATCGACAGCGTTGCCCACAGCCTTCTCCGCCTTCCCAGCAGCCTTCTCGACCTTGCCAACCGCCTGATGCGCAGCCTGCTTGCTGGCATCGACAGCCTTGAGTACACCGCTCTCGACCATCTTCTCTGCGCCCTCCAGCTCCCGGCGGACAGCCTCCAAATCGGCCTGCTCCGTGGCCGCAGAGGCAGCAGCGGCCTCGTCCCTCCGCCGCGAGTTCTCGCCCCATTGCCAGCGAACGAGATCCTTGAGCGTGTGGCCCGGCGGTGGTGCTGTGCGCGGGTTGGTCTCGTGCAGGTAGTATGCCAGGAAGCCGGTGAAGACGCCCAGAAGCGGGTCGAGCCTCCTCGAGAGGAGGTAGTGTCGCGGCATTGTGCTGCGGGTATCGGTCACCTGGTGCGGGTTTTAGTCGACTCTTGCAGCGTGACCTAGTCGCTATCCGGCGGCCCCGTTTCAGTCCCGCTTGCTAGTGCGCCGAGTCGCTTGTACGCCGAGGCCCGCGGCGATGAGATGATGCAGAGGATGGAGAAATGGGCTGTCCTCCGAGTGGCGGAGGCGACGTGCCTGGTTGGCGACGCCGAGCCGCTACTTGATGACGACAGCGCATCTCGACTTTATCAACACCCCGTCTGCTGTGCATACGCCACTCTTACTCGTACTCCGCATGGCCCGCTCGGTGCGTACAATGAGCGGTCTCGCTGACCCGCAGCCATCATAGCATAGGGACACGCATCTGTCCACGTCGCCTTTGGCGCCCATCGCAAACTCGACGCTACACTCTTTCGCCCTCTCGACTCTTTGCCCCACACTCTTTGAGCGCCCAGGATGGCGACGCCAGCGGCTTCGCTGCATTCCAGCCGTAATGGCTCCCCCCAACGTAATGGGGACCACAGTCTCGACGAGACTGTCATCTCAACTCCGAGTGGCACCGTCCGCGTCAAGCCCTACGTCCCCGTAGGCAGCAAGCAACTCAAAGCCATGCTGCAGTTCTCTCCCCGCCACTCCTCCTTCAACCGCGAGAATACCAAGAGCCAGCGCGACGAGTTCCGCGGGTTCTTTGTGCTGTTCTGGATTGGTGAGCAGACCATGGCCGGGCTTGCCCTGTCCTGCCTGATGTGCTGTGCTGACTCTCCAGCCCTTGCTCTTGTCTTCATCCGCACCTCCCTGCAGTCATGGGAGGAGAACCAGACAGTCCTCTCGCTCAACTTTGGCCGCCTGATCACGCGCGACATGTTCGTCCTCATGGGCGCTGATCTGATCATGGTCACAAGTATGCTCCTCTGCGTGCCGTTTGTCCAGTGCCTCAAGCGCGGCTGGATCGACTATTGGTGGGCCGGGCTGCTCATCCAGCACACGTTCCAAGCCATTTTCCTCGGCGTGGCGATCATGTGGGGCCGCGCGAGGAACTGGTACTGGGTGCAGGCGGGCTTCCTCGTCCTCCGTGAGTACAAGTATTAGCGTTGCTGACGGCAGACTCTCTGTCATCCCTCATGAAAGTGAGTTGCAGTACACATTGCCCAGAGTCTTCTAACCCCAGATGCACTCGTACATGTCGCACAACGGCATGCTCGCGGAGGTCTACAAGCGGTTACAGATCGAGAAACGCACGCTCGACGACTACCTCTCGACATTAGATGGTGGACGGGAAGCGGCGCTTGCCGAGGCGGCGCAGCACAAAGCTGGGCTGGAAGCGCGCGAGGCCGCAGCTCCCCAGATTTCTGCGCCCGGCACGCCGCTCGCCGAGACCCCCGCCCGCAGCGAGACCCCAAAGATCACCGTGACTAGCGACGACGGCGTCGACACGGTGGCAGCAACTCTGGCGCGGTACGAGGACGGTGCGGGTGGTCTTTCATCCGCGACTGCGCGCGCCGTGATGAACGGCGGCGCGAACGGTCTTAACAGCCATGGGCCGAAGCGCCGCGTCAAGCGCTCGACCATGCCTGCCGCAGCCTCGCTTCCAGAGCCGACCAAGGACCTGCCGCGGGGAACGTCCTTGGAGCCATCGCACATCTCCCATCCGCACGCGCCACGGTCGCCCAACCCGCTTGCCTGGTCTTCGGACCACCGCGTCGCCATCCTCGCGCGCAACATTGACGCGATGGAGGACGAGCTGCGCTCGAATGGCGAGCGTGGACTCGTCTGGCCCGACAACGTGACGTACAAGCACTTTATCGAGTTCATGTTCTTCCCTACCCTCGTGTACCAGCTCGAATACCCGCGGACTGACACCATCCGCCCCCTCCTCGTGATCGAAAAGGTGCTCGCGACCTTCGGCACGTTCTCGCTCATCTACACCGTCACGGAACACTACATTATGCCGTACACGCCCATGCCCGGCGACTCGCTGATGAGGACGTTTGTGAACCTGGCCATTCCGATGATGATAAACTTTCTCCTGTACGTCGCACCACGAGCCCCGGCGTCGCTGACAGCAGCATCTTCTACATCATCTTCGAATGCGTGTGCGTCGGCTTTGCCGAGCTCTCCTACTTTGCCGACAGAGAGTTTTACCAGGACTGGTGGAACTCGACGACATGGGACGAGTTTGCGCGCAAGTGGAACAAGCCCGTGCATACCTTTTTGCTGCGGCACGTGTACGACGCGAGCCGCAACTCGATGGGCCTGAGCCGCTGGGGCGCGACGCTGTTTACCTTTTTGCTGTCCGCGCTCTGCCACGAGCTCGTCATGTGTGTCGTGAGCAAGAAGGTGCGGCCGTACCTGTTCTTGATGCAGGTGAGTGGGTGGACGGGACAAGCTGACGACAGATGCTCCAGCTGCCGATGATTGCGCTCTCGCGCCTGCCGGCCGTCAAGCACAACAAGACGCTGGGCAACATTGTCTTCTGGGTCGGGCTGATGCTTGGCTTCCGTGAGTCCCGTGCATTCCAGGCTGACAATAGCCGCGCTCGAGATCTGCTACCTCGTGTACTAGTTCCCCTGCCCTCCTCTTCGCACGCATGACGATAGCACTGTTCACGACACGGTTCACTGTATCATATGCATATCATTCCTCGGCTGGCGCACTCGGACTCTACACGGACACGGTTGCATCGCCACGGACGTACAAACCAACACTATATACGAACCACACACCGAACGCGAACGAGACGGAGCAATACACGGACCAGAGTTCGGCGCCTGCCGGAGGCGTAGATATACTTGAGTTTCAGACTGGGAGCGAGAGATGGGAACTTGATGTAGCTGAGGCGCACGAGGTGCGCCTAGTCGCGCGAGCTGGCGCTGCTGAGCGGGCTCGTGCCCTCCTTTTCGTACTCGTCGTAGCTCGGCGCCCGGGCACCAGCACCCGTGCGCGAGCGCGTGTTGTGCCCGTGGGCGGGCCCGTGCGGCGCCGGGCTCGGACTCTCGGTACGTGGCGGGCGCTCAAACTCGGTAAACTGCGGGCGCTGGGGCTGCCAGCCGTCCCACTCGCCGCCCTGCGCCGGGCCGGGGCCAGCGGAGGCGTAGTGCGCGTGCGCGTGCGCGTTGACGGTGCCGCCGCCCCCGCTGCCGCCCCCGCTGCCCGCACCACCCCCGCCGCCGCCTCCACCGCCGCCCACGCTCACGCTTGCGCCGTTGCCCTGCACCTGCCCTCCGTTGTGGTACTGCCACGCAGGACTCGCCGTGGCAGGGTAGCCGCCGTACATCTGCTGGTACTGCGCGTACTGGGCGTACTGCTGCGGGACCATGCCGTGATGAACAGTAGGCGAGTGGGGGAGGGCGCGGGGCTGGGCCTGCGGCGTCGGCTGCGTGCTCACGCTGCTGCCATTCTGGCGCGCCTGCGGGACCCACGGCAGCGGGTCCTTGTCTGGATTCCACGCGCGGCCGTGGCTCGGCCCCTGGCCGTTGGTAAAGTCGGGGTCTTCAAACATGTGCGCTCCACCTGTCCCGAGTGCGAGCTCCTTGTTGCGCGCCGTGGGCCGGCTCTTGCCGCCATTGTTCCGGCTGGTGCGCGGGTTGACGACGGGAAGGGGCGGGTTGTAGTTGCCGTCGCGGAACCAGAGCTGGCACCCGTCGCGGATCGCCCACTTGCGCGCGCCGCCCGACTGGTCCCCGAACGGCCGCGGCAGCTTGACAAACGCCTTGCACATGGACGTCTGGTGCCGCACGCCATTGTAGATCTTGGACGGGTTCTGGCGGTAGTCTTATCGTCAGCACAGGCACGGTGGCGAATTGGTGTGGCACAAACTCACACTGGTACCGGTTCTTGATGCTCTCGGAAATGTCAGAGACATAGAGCTGGTGCGGCGGCTTGGAGAGGAGGAGCGCCTCGCCGATGAGGGCGGCGTACGACTTTGTGGGGCGCGGAACGGGCTCCTCGCCTGGAGCGAGGATGGGCTCTGGCTGCCGCCCACCTCCACCGCGCGGGTTGTAGCCGTAGTCTGAGCCGCCGGACCATGGCTCGGCGCTGTCGCCACGCTCGTACTTGGGCTGCTGCTGGTACTGCGCCATCTGGCCCTCGGGATACTGCACCATGTGGGCGGGGTGCTGCTGGTAGGCCCCGTTCTCGTAGGCGGGGGCAGGAGGGTAGGCGAGACCGCCGTACATGGGCGCCTGGTAGGGCGACTGGGGAGAGTGTTGGTGAGGAAAGGTGTAGTGGTAGCCGGACGGCAAGGGGGTGTCCCTTATCGTCGGCGACAGAGAGTGGGTGGCGAAGGGGGGTGATGTGTTGGGGGCGGTCTGGTAGACCTGGGCCTGGTGGGCCTGGGCGGCGGAGGGGTTGGCGGCCGTGTTGGCGTTGGTGTTGTTGCTCACTGCGTGAGGCTGTTGCGGCGTCGCGTCAGAGTTTGAGCTCGCGACCAGACGGTCGACGGCCACTGCGGACGTGCGCCCGTCCAGATAGGCCTCGTGGATCGACGAGGTCTGTGGTGTGCTACTGTTGGCCATCTGCCGACCGTCACTGGAGGTGTACGAGTCGAAGGACGTGTGGGACGTGTTTATGTGAGGACGGGGGGGATGGAGAGGTGTGGTGGGTGGATTCTCCTTGAAAAAGGACGAATCGACGCCCGTGATGGCCGCGTGGGACTGGGGCACAGGAAGCACACTGGATCGTCAATGATTGCCGCGTGAAGCGAGTCGCAGGTGTCGTACGTGAGGACAGCGGGCGAGCAGAGGAGGGTAACAGAGGGGTAGCGAGCGCGCAGCATCTGGTGATCACCCACGCCGCAGCTGCCACGCTCACTACGCGAGGACAAGACGCACGGCCACGCGACACACAAAGGAGGTGTGGGTCGCGACAACGGCCCAGCCACCCTCGGGCGACACGCCTTGGGCTGTGCTCGCCGCCCTTTGTGCCGTCCCCACCATCACACACTGCCCCTCATCAGAAGCACCCCCACCCTCCCACGCATCCCTGCACGGCCTTCACGTGCATCACTCACTAGCCAGTCGGGGGCAGCTCGCCTCCACCCTCCGCTCCATCCACGCCGACAATCGCGCCCCGCCACGGGTCCAGGTCCTCGCCCGCGGGCGTCTCGGGCAGGGGCGTCTCGAGGTGCGGCGACGGCGACGACGTCGACAGCGTGCGGTGCCGCTCGTCGTACGGCATCTGGTGCGAGTGCTCATAGCACGGGTCGTATTCTGTCACCTCGGGGCGAGGCTGCGCGTGCGTTGCCTGCACGGACGGGTGGGGATACATTTCGTGCGTCGCCGCGGGGTACTCGGAGTACGCAGCGTGCGAGTACTCTGTGTATGCGAACGGATCTGGGGGGCGAGCGTAACCCTGCATCTGCACTTGCGGCGGACCCGTGGCGGAGGCCGTGTGCGGACGCGGCCCTGCGTACGCGCCGTGCTGGCCAGCCGACGCGCCCGGCGCGGTGGCTACTCGCGACTGGACGGGTGACAGCGGGAGTGTCCACTCTGGCTCGCAGAACGGATTGAACGTAAAGGGGTTGCCGCTCTGATGACTGGTGCTGATGGCAGCCCGTGGCGTCTGCGTCTTGGGGGCTCCGAGGCCAACGGAGGCCACCGACGCAAAAGGACCTGCGACCATTCCACCCCGCATGGCGTCTCGCGCAGGGTACATGTCGTACAGGCCCAGCCCGTATGTGTTCATCTCCAGCGGTGGCAAATCAGGTAAAGTGACTGGCAATGTCGGTGCGCCGCGACAAACAGGACTGTCCTTGGATCCTTGGTGGTAACTCGTCCTTGTCCACCTCGTTGACGATGATAAGCAGTGAGAGCTGCACTTGTACGGCAGCGTGAGAGCAATGAGTGCAAGGTATGGGGGGTCACTCTGCCCAGTGACACCTTATCCCAGCGGTCACCGCAGCCACAGCGGCTCGAGAGCAGGACCATTGTGGCCAGCTGGATAGCCTCTCCTCTTGCACCGAGAGCCCTTCTGCGCCGCGGCGCCCCCCGCCCCCAGCTTCCCGATCCAGGCGGCTGGCTTGCATGGCTTGGCTCAAAGGACACGCGGACCTCTGCCAAACACCACTGCCGCAATGGACCCCCTAGCGCCTCCGCCCGGATCTCCAAGCCCCTGTTCCATCCTTGCATACCGCCCCCCAGAGTCGAGAGCACAAGTCACAGGCGTTTCGACCTTCCCCTTGCTGAACAGGTCCCACTGCAGGCACCATCTTGATACGAGCGGGCAGGTACACCGTGGATCTTTAGTGAGCGATCTTTGCAGAGGCATTGTTCTCGATGCCGTCTCCCCTCTGCAGTCGTGCCTGCCGTCTCCACATGACTTGTCACGACCTGCAGTCGCTGATATCGGCCCCGCGGGGAGGACTTATCGGGCCCTCGACCAAGGACGCGAGGACTGCAGGATCTCGTGCCTCCGCATCCTGGCATCCTGGCATCCTGGTGTCCTGTCCTCGGCCCGGCGGCCGCAAGGTTTGCCGCCGAGCGCGGCGGCGTCGACGCCGACAGGTGAGTCGCACAGGAAACGTGAGGCACCACCGACAGCGACACCGAGGCGGCGGCGGCGCGGCGGCAGCAGTTGAATGGCGCCGGGAGGGGCAGCACGGTTCAATCAGCGCACGAGCCACCGCCCCGTCTGGGCCAGAAGCACATTGCTATTCCAGGTCCGCGTGACAGATTTTCGTGCGACTTGCCTATGGGGAACGCGGTCCAAGCGGTGGCGGTGGCGCGTTGGTGATATGGCCGGTGATTGGGGATGGCAATTGCGAATGATTCCCAGGCGGGGTTTTCGAACATGAGCTTGCATGGCGTGGCGCCGGGTCGGGTGGCTGCCTCGCGGCCGGCGGGCGTGATTGCAGCAGTCAAAGTCAGCAGGTGAGCTGTGGAGGAGGTTGCGGAATGCAGTCTGCGCAGTTTGGAACAGCCCTCGAAACAACCGCCCAGTTGCCCTTTGGGTCAATTAGTACCGTGGGCGTCCACGCCCGTGCAGGGAGTGCTGGACATGAGAAGGAATGCGAGGACATGTTTGCAGGCATCATGGCTGTTCCCGTGCTCCCGGCATGCGCCGTTGGAAATCCGTGGCTGCACTCGCCAAGGCGGCGCACAGGCCTTGACTACGAACGTGTGGCGGTGGGAACGGTGGCGGTGAGAACGGTGGCGGTATCGCGTCATCATCATGACCAGGAAACGGGCCGTGATTGTCGGGCAGATACTGTGAGCTCTTGCCTCGTTCGACTCGTCAAACTCGCAATGTTGTGCTCCGATCAAACCAAGCGCAAACTTGACCAGCGTATGACTCACGCATTCCTCATGGAGCGCAGCTCAGTGTGGCTCACTCACGACGCTCGGCCTGAGCCCATATCAGACCTCTGTGCTCGAGGCGACGACCTCGATCTGCTGGCAATTAAATAAGTGGCCCGAGCGACAGGGCCCTGTCGGCATGTGGATGCAGGACTCGAACGCCGACCAGCGCTGGAATTGCCCAGACGGGGTCCCCGGCGGCGCCGGAGCAAGCCCCAGTCAGCTGACTCGCTTGACGCACGGACCGCGTCTCGCTATCAGACCGAGGACGATTGAGTCGTTGAGCGGCTGTATCATTGTCCTGAGGTGGTTGAATTGGGCAAGCCTGTCACCGGCGTCTGCGGCGCTGCGTGGGACGATGGTCGAGCCTTGGCGGTCGGTCATGGATGTAAACAAACGACCGAGCTCAGTGACGAGCTTGCGTGGCGATCAGACGGCCCCTCGCCGGATGTTCAGTTCCCAAGTCTGGCCACTCCGACGAGCCTAGTTCTATTCGTCCTTGAGCACCTTGCAATGCCGGCCGGGGTAGGTGAGATGGAGAAAGATGGAGAGTACTGGGAGGGTGCGAGGGGACATCACGTGAGCCGGGCGGAGGAACGCTGGGCCGCCTAGTCCGCCCAGCGGTACTTTGGTTGCTCTGGGCATCGACTTTGACCTTGTCCTCACCAATACCGCGCCGCTGGCCCCGAAGCCAATCCTCTCATCTACCTCTAACCAGCCGGACTGACAAACCAGGCGCAGCCAAACACACAGTGGTGACATTCCCCCAGCGCCGACACGATCGGGCCAGCAGCCCGTGGGCACACATGACCCACACACGCGGCGCGGGCGGAGGGAAGGTCTCCAGGCGCGAAGCGTGCCCCAGACGAGGCATATCTCTGGCACACTGATGTTCGTCCCACTCTCTTCCCTCCATTCCCCCATCCACTCTCACCCCTGCCCATCCTTCCTCCAAGTCACCACACCACAAGAACCCCTCTAGCATGAGCGACGTCAAGCGCCCCTTCTCGCCCGAGGCCGACGGCGGGCCCGCCCCCGTCGAGCCGACCAAGAAGCCCCGCGCGAAGAAAGCCAAGGTCGCCGACGGCGAGGACAAGCCCAAGCCCAAGCCCCGCGCGAAGAAGGTCAAGACCGAGGACGACGAAGAGGGCGACGGGGAGGACAAGAAGAAGAAGAAGGCCGGGGCGTGGACTGGCGACATGCTGGCCCAGCTCCTCGAGTTCGTCATTGTCGAGGGCAGCAAGAACGGTGATCTCGCCGCCATCGCTGAACAGGTGAGTGTCGTCAGCGGCCCTTACAGCTGTAGCAGGCTGTTGGGGACTCTCGTCCGTGTAACTGGATAGAGCCTGGTGTCGTGCGCATCCTCCTGCCTCTGGCATGCCAGGGCGGGTGCAGTGTGCCCACCTTCCTCGCCACCGGTCTGGTGTGGCCTCAGACACTGACATCAGCTGGGCGTCTCCAAGTCGCAGGTCCAGGACCAGCTCAAGGCGAATCGCAGCAACATGCGCAGCTTCGCCATCAAGGCCGTGCGTGAGCGTTAAGCGCGGCATTCGCCATCGTCTCGTCGCCACCACTTTCGGGCGCCAGGCCTCGTTTGTCATTTCCTTCCTTTCGCTGCATCACCAACCATGCCCGCCATTTGTCCGTCCACTTCGCCATACGTCTCTATACACGCATGCAGATGTACAACCAAGATGCTACAGTAGCTCTATGCTTCGCACCGGCCCACTCACAGCCCTCGCCCTCACCACACGCACCTGTCACCCTCAATCCCGCTTCTTATCGGTCCTCCGCTCACCCCTGCGCGAGCGCACGCGCATGTCCATCTCGACAAGCTCGGGCGTCCTCGGCCGCGGCGTGACGGGCTCGCTCACCCTCCTCCCGTCCACAGCAACAGGCGCCCAATCAGCCGGTGGCGGCGCGACGTCAAAGAACCTCTGCAACCTCGCCGCAAGCGGATTGCTCGGCGGCGGCTTGGCCGGCACGGATGACGGCGGTCGCAGCTTTACGACCTTGGGCTTGGTCTCGGTGAATGCGCTTGCCACTGTGGACAGTCCACTCGTGAGGCCAGAGAGGGAGAGGCGGGGGAGGTTCAGGTCCGTCTCTTGCGGCACCGGGGGGAAGACTGGCGGGCGGTGCTTGACGATCGTGCGCCGCGGCTTGGAGCGCGGCGAGGCGTCGTCGTCGAAGCTTGCTCGGGGCGTGCGTGAGGCTGAAGGGGCCGAGGAGGGGAAGAAGCGTAGTTTGGACGCTGAGAGGCGGATGATCTCTAGGCGTTCGTCGCTGTCGCGTTCCAGCTCCTTGCCATCGAGCGTGGCGTCAGAGTTGCGGTTCCCATTAGGAGTGGGGCTGCCTTCACCGTTGCCATTTCTCGGCCCGCTATCTGGATCGCGAGTGGTGTCGTGCTGGCGCTTGAGCACCACAAAGTCGCCCTCCCTCGTGACGTTGGCAGCCTCCAGCGGGATATATAACTGCGTTCGCAGATATATCGGGTCGCTCGGCCAGAGCTTGTTCGCTTTCCTCAGCGCCGACAGCTCGATGCCGTAGCGAAGTGAGATGCCCGGCAAGCTATCGCTGGGAGTGACCTGCCGTCAGCTTCAAACGACACCCAGGTTCGTATCGGACGTCCCGAGCACTTCCAAGCTCCTCTCCAGCTCCGCCCACGCAAGCCACTATCGCCCACAAGCCAAGCCACTCACACGATGCACAACGACCTCGACCCCCTCGCCCTCCGCCTCCTCCTCCCCGCCATCGCTACGACTAGCCGCGCTCCAGCTTCCGTGACTGAGCGCCTTCTCCGTCTCGCTCGCTAATCGCGCAAGCGCCGGGCGCGACACGTCCTTATCCATCTCCATAGGCGGCACCGAGGAGCCGCTGCGCTCGCGCCTGGGCACGCTGCCATTGCGGCTCGGCGCCTGGCCATGCCCGTAGGCGCCATAGGCGTACTCGGCCGCATCGCTTAGTGCGAGCGGATGCGACTGCGCGCGCGGGAGGGTTGTCGAGCGTGTCGTCGAGAGCGGAGAGGACTGCTTGCCCTTGCCCTTGTCTGCTGGCGCGAGCTTGTGGCCTGTCAGCGGTGCTGTGCGGAATGGCTTCGATGTCGGCGGTGATGGGAGGCGCGGAGGCGACGCTGTACGAGGCTGAGACGGGCCGGGCGAGCGCAGGTCCTCCTCGTCTGCCCATGGATCCAGCAGCGCATCCAGGTCGACGGTCGGGGACTCGCCGTCGAGCGCCATGGAGTGGGTGGTTGATGTGGTGGAGGTTCGGTGGGACATCTCATCAGGGTCGTCGGCCAAGATCGTCCAGATCGCCGAGCACAAGACTAGATACCGCATGCATGCATGATAATAGTACATCCCCTCTTCTCTAGATCCACATCATCAGGTGGTGGTGCGTGTAGTCCTGCCCCGTCGCAAGGTCCGCCGCGCTCCCCAGCGCCGGATAGAACGGTACCATGGCGTCCACCGCGCCAAGAATGAGCGTGTTGTACATCCGCCAGTAGACCTCACGCACGCGACGCGCGGGGTGGAACATACCCTGCAGCACGTACGAGAGCACCACACCAGGGCCCAGACCAACACGCATCGCCTCGATCGCGTCCATGACGCCTCCGATAACGTGCGGCGAGGTCTCAAAGACGTTCGGCCAGACGAGGTTGAGCAAGTGCGTAAGCGCGTCCTCGTAGCCTAGACCCGCAACGCCGATCGTCAGGTGCTTGACGATCGCGCACGCTGTTTGACGATGTACGTGGTCGCGGTCGGTGAGGGAGTCCTCCAGCAGCCCGATGACCGAGTGGATGTAGTCCTTGGACATCTCGCCGACGTATTGGAACACATAAGCCAGAGCCTTGAGACAACCATTTCGGACGTTCAGCTCTGGCGTGCGGTACTCGTTCAGGATCGCGGGAATGCAGGTGAACGGACCACAGGTCTCGGCGACGATGGCGATAGCGACGGTCGACAGGACACGGGATTGACGCTCCTGGACCTTGAGGTTGGTCAGGAGGACACTCAGGACATCCTGAGGACCGATGGCCTTGGCGATGTAACCAAACGAATTGACGGCCGCACGACGGATGGCCTTCTTGTGGGCCTTCAGGAGATCGAGGAGCTCGAAGCAGATACGCATCCACTCCTTGGCAGCGACAAACTCAGCGCCACGATCAGCTGCACGTTAGCTCTGCTACACATGTGGAACTCACCAATACGACCGACCAGGTTGATGGTGGCCTCCTGAACCTTCTCGTGACGGTTACGGAGAATCGGCGTCATACGCGGAAGAAGATCCTTGACTGGAGGGTTCATTTGCGTCATGCCGACCACGTTCGCAATCGAGGCCTCTGCAGCAATGATACTGCCCAGAGCATCGGGATACTCTTCACCGAGCTGCTCGAACAGCACCACACCGAGCTTGGACAGCAGCTGGTCCTCGTCGTTCTGCTTGATGACCGGAGCAAGCTTGGTTGTGAGGTCGGCAGCGAGCATGCGGACCTTGGCCGACTTGTTCGTCAAGCGCCAGAGGATCATGGACACAATCTGAGGCAGGTACGGCTTGACGCGCGAGCCGAGGGCAGTCACCACAGCACCGAACCCATCCAGCATGACGGTGTCCTCAAAGGTCTGCTCCTGGAACGCAAAGATGATGCCGTCGATGAGGAGAATCTCCATGCGCTCGTCAATGTCCGCGGCACCATTTGCCTGCACCACCTTGGTGATGGTCTCCATGACCATCTTGCGGTACGGCTCAGACTCATCCTTGAGGTCGTTTGTGATGCGGCCAACGATCTCGGAAACGCCAGCCTTTGTCGCAAGCTCGACGGTGGTCTCCACCAACTGGCGGTAGTTTCTCCGGTCGAGGGCCATACGACGAACCCAGAAGCTCTTGAAGAACTCGGGCAGCACCTCCTCGCGGATAAACGTCGGTGTGACACCCTCGGTACCTGCACACTGCTTGATAACCTGGAGGACGATGCGGCGCATCTCCTCGTCGGATGTCTGGAACTCGCGGATGAGTACGGGCATACACTCGCGGACGTAGTAGCCGGCGTACTCGGGGTCCATGAGGGGGATGATGAAGCCAATGGCCTTGATGAACGCGGCAAGCGTCTTACCGCGGTGTTGGCGAATACCAACCCAGAGCGGCTTCAGGACGTTGTCAAAGGACTCGATACCGTACGGCGCGGCAGCCTTGGCGAGCTCGGCAAGTGCCAGAGCAGTCATCGTGCGAACCTTTTGCTGGTCGTCCTGGAGACCATCGGCGATGGCGTCGACCAGGTTTCGCAGGTGTGGCAGGATAGCACAGCCCATCATGATAGCAATCTGCTGGATAATGCGGATACCAGTATGCCTCGCCTGCCATGATTTCTTGGAGCGACATACTGCCTTCAGGAAGGGGAGAAGCGCCGGGATACCAAGCGCAGAGGCCACGACGGCGAAAGCGCGGGCCGTGGTGTTGCGCACGTACTCGTCGATGTGGTCGATATCAGGACGCATGGTGGAGATCATATGTGCCAGACCAGCCGCCTTGGCAAGGTTGGAGATGATTTCGCGGCCCTCAACGCGCGCGTAGTAGTCCTCGTCAATGAGGAGGGGTTCGATAACGACGAGAATCTTGTGTACGTACGGGCGCACGAGGTCGTCGAGCTTGTACAGGATGCGATCGATGACCTTGACGAGCAGATGGCGCTCCTGGTCCTCGAGCGAGCGCTCCATCAGCAACGGCAGGATCTTGTCGAAGAGCGGCCCAGCGCCAAACTCGCGAGCCTTGTCGGTGATCTGACGGAGCGCTGTCTTACGCACAGGAGGCGTGCCGTTCTTGATCTTGAGCAGGAGACGCATGATCTTGCGCTCCTTCAGGGCGTCCATAGAATAGTGCACGTCGTCCTCCTCACCACCGCCCTCGCCAAGCACGACGGCAAAGTACTCCGAGTCCTCTGGCTTGAGGAACTGCAGGGTTCCGATACCCTCGATCTCAGTCTGCTCGCCGAAGCTTTGCAGGCCGCCGGCCGCCAGCTGCGCGCGCTTCGCTGCCTCCTCGTCCTGCATCGTGAAACCCGTGTCGGCGTGCTGAGACGTAGAGGGGACCATTTTGCGCACTGAGGGTGCTGGGTGATAGTCCTCCGGCACGGTGACAATCTCGTAACCCTCGCTCTTGCCTGGCAGCAAGGAGTTGAGCTCGTCGTCGGTGATGGCGCGGTATCGCCTGTCCTCGACCATCTGCGGCTTGCCATTCACCGTCTCCTCAACCTTGACAACCTCGGCCGACTCGCTCGATCCAGCCTCAGGCGCCTGGTCCCACCGACTCCTGCGCTTCGGCTTTGCCTCTCCTTCCTCGGGCTCCTGGTCCCATCTAGACCGCTTCTTCTTCGGTGCGGCCTCGTCCTCCTCCTTCTTCACCATGTCCTCGTCCTCATGCTCGTCCCACCGTCTCCTCCGCGATGGTGGCGAGCCTGCATCGCCAATAGCCGCTCGCGGCGGCGTGGCGTCGTCCGCAATGGCACCGCGTGGTGGCGTCTTGTCGTCCTCGATGGCATGCCTCGGTGGCGTCTTGTCATCTTCGATTTGCCGCCGCCCCTCGCGCTCCGCCTTCTCCTTCTCCTCGCGTTCCAGCTGCTCCTTGAACTTGCGCACACGCTCCTCTTCGCGCTCGAGGTTTACGCGCCGCATGCGGTCCTCGTAGCTCTCGTCCTCGCCCTCGCCCATCCCATCACGACGGTTGAATCGACGCAGGTGGTAGTCGTTCTGGCGCGCCGCGATCTGCTTCACATTCTGGCGCTCCTTGAATGCGTCCGGCTCTTCATCCTCCTCCGCCATCTCTGCGTGCTCATCGAGGATCTCCTGCGGCGCGGTGTAGGATGGCAGCTGGGGGTAACCCCCGGACTGCTCCTCCTCGGACATGTTGGCGGGCTCTCTCGAAGGGATTTCGGTATAGAAGTGGCAAGGAGCGGGAGTCGCGGCGCGCGTGCTCGTTGTGCACTGGGTGTTTGCGCGCGACGTTTTGGGTCTCGTCGAGATGATTACGATGTCGAAACGCTGGGTGACAACTTGGCCACAATCGAGACGTGAGCCTCCACCAGCGTGGCGTTTCGGCAATATGGCCTGTGGCAAATCACTGACTGTTGTTGTGATGTCAACCACGCATCACTATCGCAACCACACCATGCTTGTCTCGCCTGTGCGCATCCACAGGCTCCTCTCGGACCTGCTGGAAGCAGACGAAGAGGATGGCCCGCACACCGCGCTCTTGATTACGCCGCCGGGCGAGCTCGTTGCGCACTGCTCGCTGCCAGAGGAGGACGAGGAAGGTGGAAGCGAGGCACCGCAGGATGACGAGGGGCAAGAGGGGAGCAACGACGAGGCTGTATACGATGAGGAAGATGAGGAGCCGTATCTTGAGGGCCCGGAAAGACTGCGCCTGCTGCTAGGTCTCGCATCGCAGTGGGAGGATGATGAGTCGCCGCGAGTCGAGTGCGAGGTGAGCTACTGGACCAGCACTAGCTGACGGCAGCTTGGCCGGCTATTTCTGCGCCCAATCTCGTTACCAGAGCCGGAAGCGTGTCCTGCTGGAGCAGCGGTCCCGGCCGTCAAGGCCAACGTATCCACCAGCTTCATCTTGGTCTTGAACGGGACCTCGTCGACGCCGTGGTCGCAATTGGCAGCCAAGGCACGTCAACCCATCACATCCCCGCTGACCGCAGGCCGACGCATTCCTCGCAAAGTGGTAGATTCTCGGGCACTGTGACATAGACATTAGTTGTATTTGTGCATCATACTGCGTTCTAGCTCGTAAAGTCGCTCACACACTCCCATCCCTTGCCGACACCTTCCTTCCACAAGCTGACCTTGCCGTCACCACATGACACGGCAAGTATGTTGCCCGCGATGGACCAGGATACGCGCCACACCGCTGCGGGGAAGTGCGGGTCGTCGTTTTCTGGTGCGCTGGGGAGGAGGGCGACACTCTCCCACGCGGCGCCAGGTGCAGAGCGCGTGTGGATCTTCACCGTCCGGTCCTGGGCGTCAGCTTAGCACAGAGGATCTGAGCTTACCTCTGAAGCTGAAGCAATGTACTGCCCGGGAAGGCCAATATTTGGTGCCCAGGAGACGTCGCGAACCCAGTTGTCATGCCCAGACAGCTCCTCCTCCTCAACCCACTTCTTCGCGTTCTCGTCAAAACCCCAGATGCGGATGGCGTTGTCGGATCCACCAGACACAAAGCGCTTCTGCGCAGACACATGCTGGCCAGCGGCTCCTGGCTTGGAGTTGCCTGCCTGGGCGAGCACTGATGGCGCCCAGGACACGGCATTGGCCCCCGAGCCGTGAGCATTGAAGATGACCGCGTCGGTCGAGCCGTCGTCTGTTGTCAGCTCTGGAAGTCGCAGCATAGGTGACATACTCTGGAAGGAGAGAACAGAGATCTTGCCGTCACTGGAAGCACACGCAAGGATAGGTCCGAGGTCGTACGGCGCCCACGCGATCGAGTTAACGCTCGCGGTGTGGAGAGTGTGCTCCTTGATCCGCTCCCAGCCGTCCTGCACCTCGCCGCCGCTGCTCTTGCCCTGTCCCTGCCCGACCTCCTTCCAGATAAAGACGCGGCCGTCGTACGAGCACGAGGCGAGGATGGAGCCGAACGAAGGGTGTGCCCAGGATACCTGCCACACAGGTGCGGTGTGCCTACATGTCAACAATGACTTCCACTCCAACGCACCCTTTGAGCACGACCGGCTCGCCCTTGGCTTCGCCCTTGACGACATTGAAAATGCGGATCGTCTTGTCGGACGAGGCAGTCGCGAGGCGCTTGCCGTAGTAGTCCAGCTGGGCGTCATGCTGCAGGTCAGTGTTAGGAGCCATTGTGGACTCACGATCATGTCCTCATGCTGCGTCTCAACGGGTACCGCCTTCGATGCTTGTGCCGCGGCCTGTGGTCAGCTCTACCGTGCTCAAGGCGCACCATCGTGGATATGTTGGATCGCGGCGTGGATGCAAGCAAAGTCGACGAGCTGTGACGCTGAACGCCATCGTTGAGCGTGGAGGGCGGGAGCATTTCCATGCGACGGCCACGCGGGCGGAAGCAGATTGCCCGACGCGAGAACGTAATGTTGGACGCGTCGCTGACGTCTCGACCAACTTTCTTCATCACAGACACATGATGGCAGACATGGACCCCAAGGAAATTGTGCGCCTAGCACTGAGGGAGGCGGAGGTTTCTGGTGAGCTCGGCGGGACGGAGGCAGGCTGACAACAGAGAGTCGTTTCCCGGACGCCCTCCTAAAGGCCGTCGAGGAGGGGCCATTGAAGATGCGCGACGAGGTAGGTCAACTTGGATACATAGGACTGATATCAGGTTCCCGAGTACTCCTCCACCTCGAAGCCGCTCTCGCTTGTGCGCTTCCGCTGTCTCCTGCAGGACACGAGCTACCCAGCTGAAGTCTACCACCCAGGGGAGCCACCAGCGGACCCGCGCGACATTGACTGGAGCCAGCTGAAGGAGCGCTGGGTCGGATGGGCTGTCGAGTGAGTTAGTATAGTCCAACACCTGACAGCAGAATCCCAGGTCACCAGGATTGGGCGAAGCGCAGCGGCACGTTGACCGACGAGCTGTCCACTCTGTCTGTCTCTGACACCGAGGTGCCGGCAGTGGTCAAGGACAAGTTTCCAGTACCATCACGAGGAGAGAATTACCAGGGAGCACTACTAAAGGTGTATGGCGACTTTTCGCCCTCGCCTGCCAGTGTTTGGGATGTTGTTGGCATCTTGACTTGCGCGCCCCTCCCCACGCCATACGGGGACGACGACGAGCCGCCAATGGTTCCCGCGATTCACGCCCTCTTCCCGCCAGCTCCTCTGCAATCGACTCCACCAAACCTGTCGACAAAGGACTCTACTCGCCAGGCATTGCTCCAATATCTTGCTTCTGCGTTCTCACCGCCTGACATTGTGGCGGCCGAGCTACTCCTCGTCTCCCTACTCGCGCGCCCCGTCACGCGAGCAGACGGCGTCGGTGCCCTCGGAACGCTCAACGTGAACTTTATCCGCCGCAAATCCCCATCAACGACTCTGGAGGATGTAATTTCGTCAATCTCTCCTGCTGTCCTGCCTCTGCCCCTCACCATTCCGCTCCTCCACGAGTCCAAGTTCCGCCCTGCTTCCGAAGACGGCACATCGCTCACGCCCGGTGTTCTGCAGCTTGGCCCCGGCACTGTTCTGCTCATCAACGAGGACACGCTTGGCGAGGGCGGCAACCTTTCGCAGGCTGCGCTCAAAAACCTCCAAGCGCTGGGCGAGGCGCTCGAGCAGCAGATCGTGAGGTACGAGTACCCGTTTACCGACGGGGTGCGAATCGAGTGCGCGTTGAGGGGCATTATCACGAGCGAGGGCAAGACGTTGCTCCCCGTGGACGTGGAAGTGCCTGTCAGGCTGGCTGAGAAGGCGGCCACGGTCAGCGAGGAGGACATCAAGTTGTTCAGAGCGTACATTGCGTCCTTTGGCGCAGAACACCACGCGACGACGCTCACGATCCCCGACGAAGTCGCCACGGCTATCCAGGATGGGTTCGTCGCGGAGCGCAAGGCTTCTGGTGCCGGCAGCGTCGAGGCGGCGGAGGCCCGGCTGAAGCGGCGGATGAAGATTGCTCGGTACGCTGAATATGGATTGATCGAGCTGACAGCAGTGTCCTTGCCCTCTCTCACGGCTCAGAGCTCACGAGCGAGCTGTGGTCCCACGCCGTCGAGCTCGACGGGGAACTCGAGCAGCGCCTTGACCAGGTTGGGAAACGACCAGACGGCAAGCTCGGCGCGCCGACGGGTGTCTGTTTAGAGTGACTGTATCACCCACATGCATGTAATATACAACTAGGCCTCGTCGTCGCCGTCCATTGGATCTGGGACGGTGTATTCTGGCTGTGGGAACGAGCCATCTGCCTCGCGGATGCTGGTGTCAGCTGGTCCCAGGAGCAGACTGGGGATGCAACAATGCGTGGAGCCCAGAGAGGCTGGGCAGCTGAGACGCCACTTCTCAGCCAAGAGATCCAAAATGCGCAGAAGCACCGCGTGCTCTGGGTTGCTGACGTGGAGTCGATCTCGGGTCTCCCTTGTGTCTTCCCAGCCTCGCCATTCCACACATATCAGCCTCCGAGACACGCCGACAAGATCCGACGCTGCAAAGCAACCCACGCACGAGCCCGGCGCCACTGACAAGCGACTCACCTGAGATACACCGTCTTCCACCTCGGCCACCCGTTGCTCTTGATGCTCCCAGATTCCACAAGGCGCAGGCCCTGGTCGCCCTCGGCGCCCTCGACCGCCGGTCGGTCCTCCCAGAACTGAATGTCGTCTGCGCGCTTAGGGTGCGCAGGGATGGGGAGCGCCGCGAGCGCGGGGATAAGCTGGCTCTTGAGCGCCGCGAGCGTTCTGGCGTCAGCGACGATATGGCCGGGCGCCGGGGTGGTGAGATGGACAGTTCGCTTGGGCGGAGGGATGAGACACACGCCTGCGCCTGGCGCGCGCGGGGCGAGTCGCCATGCCAGCCGCCGTCGGTTACTGCAGGATCTGGGCGTTCTGTTGCGAGATCTCGCTCCGGGGCCCGAAGCCACTCACGTCGTCTCTGGCACGCTCAGAAGCACCGCGCTCTTGTGCGTGTGGAACGTGACGTGGTAGATGTTACTTTGTTTCTGCCGTCAGGCCTCTCCTCCCTTCGCGAGTGCAGCGCGCAGAGACGAGCGCAGGCCGCACCCGCCACGCAGCGCGCAAGCATGCCCGAACAGTGCGCGCGCCGTTCTCGCTCCCCGCGCGGCGCCCGGGACGCACCATGGCATATAAGCGGCTGTAGTCGGTGAGTGTGCAACTCGACGGTGGAGGAATCTTGGTGTGGCGTCATGAGTGTGGCACATGGCACCTGGCGGCCCGAGCGTGGCGCGTGGCGTCCGCTCGAACCATCCAGCATCCGCCATGCATCGATCGAGTCTCGCCGGGGTTGGCGCATGATATTGTTCTGCGCCATCCTCTGGCGCATGCATGCTTGGGATTCTGAGACACCGCTCTGTTGCCGCCGGCCTTTGGTTCATGGCGGGGCGCCAGGCGCTCCCTCACTGGCAATCGGCGGGGGCCAGCGGCTGTAATGTGTCCCCGCAGCGCCCCGAGTACATGATTGCCACTCATATCACTGTGCGCTCGTGAAACCGGGAGTGCCAAAGAGCAGACATCGCCCAGAGCTGAGTAGACAAGTCGGCCACGCGCGGGCCCCCGGCTGCCAGACGGAGCATTCGTCCAGTAGTCACATTACAGGCGGGGGCTGGATGTGCGGACTATAGGCGAGATCTTGTAATTTTGTCCTTATCCCTCTCCCATATGGAGACGCTCTCCTCGGCCTGTCAGTCTCCGCGGAGACTCTCCAGAGAGTTGAGCTGGATTGCGGAGCATGACTGCGGGGAGTTAACGATGGAGTTAGAGAGAAAGGAAAGGCTGCGCTCTAGAGTGGAAGATGAAAGGCTGCGCATGCCTTTTGGAGTTGTGAGAGAAAGGGAAACAAGGAGAGTCACCAGATCTGGAGGAATGCGAAAGTGACTCGGGCCCCAATCTGAGTTCTGTTTGCCTCCAGACGGCCGCTCCACCTCCTCCCGCCTGTAGTGACTGGGTAGAGGTCCCGCAAGCACTGGGTATAAGACGTGAGCAAGAGAAGCAGGCCTTTAGCAGAGGACTCTGGTGGCCTGGTGACAGGCCCTAGACGTTTACCCCCACCAATTCACGGGGCTTCAAGTTCAGCGCTCTTGCACCGCTTTAGAAGAATGTGTTGATCACACTTCCCCTCCTGGGCCGCCTCGGCAGTACTGGTCTTCATCTACCGTGAGGACGACTCCGTATAGAGCCAAGCGAGAGGGAGGAGGCAGGCCAATGGCCACATTCCAAGCCGTCGCTGTTTGCCACCATGTCCCAACACGTATTAGCAACGCATTCCGAAGTCGACTCTGGACGACGACGAAACAACCGTGACGAGAGACGACACATGTGGCAGATGTGGGAATGGCTCTGCTGCTTGCAGACGTCCCCGACCTAGAGCCGAGACACCTCGCAGAGCACCTTCATTCAGCGGACCTCACCGTATCTACGAACCTCCCACTGGCTCTCTCTCTCTTTCCCCGATCTTTCAAGCATGCCTCGAATAAACGCCTCCTGGCTACGACCTTCTATGTTTACAAGGCAGTATTTATTTTGTGAGTTGCGAAGCGATACACAAGAGATGCGCCAAAGTATAGCCTGCCTGCCGCCCGACGGAGGACCAGTCGCGAACTTTGTGATTGTGCCAAGAGTGTCACCACTCTTAGTCTCTTTGACTCTTCAAAAGTCGAAAGGAGAGCTTAGGCTATCTTGTCATTCCCAAGCCGTCGTGTCGATGGCATTGCCACACTAGGCCAGCGTCCACACACTTCCCTCCGGCTCCACAGCACACTATCATCTAGCCCAAATGCATCCAGCCAAAGTCCAACCAGCAGATCTGCACGACCAGCGCCGCAGACGCTCAATCACTCTCCTCTTGCTCCTCCTCGATATCTTCCAGCTCGTCCTCGTCCGGGTCCTCCCTGCCCTTCCCCTTTCCTCCGAGCGACAAACCAAGCGGCGCGCGCTCCCCTCGCTCGACTAGTGCGGCCTTCATGAGCCGCTCGCGTATCGACCCAGTGCGGTTCGGCGTGAGCTGGTTGACTATCTGTTTTTTCTTGAGCCCAAGCTGGAGTCAGTCGTGCAAGAAAATAATCCGCCTATTAGCAGCTTGTGGCGTTGAACACTCCGCACACTCCGCCGCCGCTTGGCTCAGGTAGTGCCAGAAATCCCTACTGTCGCACACACTCACCTCATCAGCGATCGCCGCGAGGTCGAGCGCCTTGTATCCCGCCGTAATAAGCCTGTCGACGAGTATAAGCCGCTTCGTCGCCGTCCACTGTCCAGGTGCCTCGGACGCGACCTTCTTGTGCTCCCTGGGATTTATGAGAGTGGAAAAGCTCGGCGCCCGCTTCCGTTTCTCCCCTGCGTTCCTCCGTGGCGGCGAGAAAAATGGCCTGCCACCAAAGCTGGATCCCCCGGGCGCGGCTGGTGCGCTGGACGGCCCAGCTGTGCCTGGAGAGTAAGAGGCTGGGGGGAGGTTGAAATAGCCATAGTGCGAATGGACACTTTTCGAGCTCGACGCGACGGGGCTGGTGCTCGGGCTGGGGCGAAAGGGCGGGTTGGGCGAAGTCGCGAGGAGACGGGAAAAACTGTCGTCGAGCGGACTGTGGCTGGGCGTCATTGTAAAATTACGCGGATCTCGAGGGTCGCGTGAGGGAGACGTCTCGCTCGAGCTGGGGTGTGAGCGTACACCGGTGGGCAGGGGGGGCAATTGAAGTCGCATTCCAGGACGTGTCGGGTATCCTTGCCGATCTTGTTCGTTTGTGTGTCCATAGATCTGGGCTCGGTGATGGCTCGGTTGCGCGGCGTACTGGTAGCCTGGCCTATGCGGGGTGAATGCTGGCCCCAGAGGGGGTCGACTGTGGGGAGGATAGTGCGACGGCAGAGCGGGGAGTCCGTGTGAGCTCGCGTGAGCTGCTGGCGGGCGACTCGGTCGTTCTTGACGATGATGGTTTTCGACAAAAGTGGCCTCCTTTCCAGCTGTATCCTCCCTTCGTCCATGTCCAGCGCGCTCGTGTCCCTCTCGCAAGCTTGTGACTTGATCTCCAGGTTGGCGTTCGCCATCCCAACTCGCCCCTCCCCCTCTGCCGCCCATCACTTGCCTCTCCCCCTCTCCCAGCACTCCCTTCTCGTGCCGTCGAGTATCCTCGGCGTGTGGCGCCAGCAACGACGAGATAGGCAGCGCGCCGATCCGCCGCCGCGGAGCCCTGTCCTCGTCGTCGTTCGGCGGCGACTCTTCCCGGCTCATGACGAAGAGAAGTGTGATGATCAAACACTGCCACTCACCGTCTTCTTTAGAGTACGTTTATTCTGCGTCCGCGCCCAAGCGGACGCCACCTTGCTGGCTCGTCTCACTCGTCTCAATCAGCCAGGGAGATGCGCTTTGCTTGTGTTACCGTGCACAGCCGCGTCGGCCTCTCTATCGCCTCACGACGGAGAACCACCCAGGCGGCACAGACTCGGCGGCGCTAGAGTCCGCCGCAGCGCAACGCTCAGGCGAGATCTAGGCTCGCCACTGTGGCGTTGGACGCGTGGGCCGTGGCGTCCGCGAGGGAATGGCGTGCGGTATGTGCTTCATCGAGCTCGCTTAATCTCTGCTTGGGTCGCGGAATGGCACGTCATGCGGTATGGCGCGGGTAGTCGGCGTGCTGTGCGACGACCACTGGAGAGGCATTTTCGCCATTTTTGTGGGATTCCGTCGTATTTTCGAGATCAGCCTGGATGAGGCCTGCTCATGGCTTTTCGTGTTGTGCTTGCTCTCTTGCTCTTGAGAGCGTTTGATAATACTGCCAGACAGGGCTGACTCGCTCGCATGGATTGAAGGTCATCGCTGATATGGTTGTAGACTGCCGCAGGTTCTCGCATAGGTATCGAGTGCAGAGCACGAGCTTCACACTGCGACGATCTATACATCGGTGGCATCCGAGTTCTATTGAATACTGTATGCTACAATCTCTACTCTCTACCTCATCTCAACCCGCCCCGCCTCGCCACGCGTAATCTTGACCGTGCGATCGTACCCAACACTAACAACGACCCAGCCACCGGCACCAGCAGCGCCGAGCCCCTCGTCGCCCTCGTCCGGCACGACGGCCAGGTCGCGCACAACGTCGCTCGTGCCCGCGACGCCCGGCATGGCGGCGTGCGTCTTGAGCTTGCTCCGCACCTCGCCGTTCAGGCCCAGCAGGGTGAGCTCCCCGCTCGCGGCGGTAGTCACGACGCCGAGGCCCGAGGGGAGGAAGGCGAGGCGCGGGAGGACATACATGTCTGGCTCGGACGTGGTCCAGATGCACGCCAGGCGGTCCGTCTGGCGTCAGCCGCGTGCCAGTCTTGGGATGCTCACCTCCTCGGGCTGCACGCCGTAGACCACGACCCGCTCACCACCCGTGGCGTGGTCGCCCGTGATGCCCGCCACGAGCCGTCCGCTCGGGTCCACCGCGAGGTCGAGCACGGAGAAGGACACGTGCGTGTCCATCGGGTGCGGATTGAAGCTCTTGACAGTGTACTCCCAGTCCGTCCCCCCTCCAGGGAGGCGGAGGTAATGCAGCCCGTCGACGCCGCGGACAGTGTACATGAGCCACTGGCCCGCAAACGCGACGGCCTCGGGGTTCGCGTCTGTCGTCTGCCTGTGTCGCAGCTCGTACTTGAGCCTCGGGGCGTGGGCCGCGTCCACATCGTCCTTGTCCCCCAAGGACGCCTTCCAGTCCTCGTCCTCGTCGCCGTCTGGCGTCCAGCGTGCAGGTCCAACAGCCTCAAAGACGCTCACGCTCTTGTCGTAGCTGAGCGCGGCGAGCCAGCGGCCGTCCTCCGAGAACGCGACGCGCACCACAAACTTGGACAGCGCGAGGGTCTGCACCGCACGCCCCGTAGTCAGATCAGAGAGCACGACGGTGCCGTCCATCGCGCCGCTGGCGAGGTATCGGCCGTTGGTCGGATGGAGTGCCAGCGCAAGCACGGGCGCCTTGTGCGGCTCGAGAATCTGGGATACCTGGCATCAGCCTAGCTCGAATGTTGTGGCTCACCTCGCCGTCCCATTCAACGACGCGCACGGCGCGATCAGCGCCCGCAACGACGATCCGGCGCCGACAGTCCACGACATGCTCGCCCGTCGGCGTAAAGCTCCTCCTGGGAGTCCGGCCCACGCGGACAGCAAGGAGGTTGCCAGCGCTCACGTGCTCGAGCGTCCGGTCCACGCGCACCAGGGCGTCCTGCGGCGGCAGCGGGCGGCGCACGAGGTCCTCGAGCGTCTCTTCGCCGGGCTCGAGCGTGGCGCGCGCAAGACGGGCCGAGAGCTGCGCCGCGCGCGCGTCGCTCACTAGCGTCCGCAGGTCGGGCGTCGGTGGGGCACTCGGGTCCGGTGGGGCCGCGCCGCTCGCGTGCAGGAAGGGCGGGAGCGCGGCGGGATACTGCGTTGAGAGGTAGTGCGCTACGAGCGCGTGCAGGTGGTCTGGCTCTGGTTCTGCCATGGCGGATTGGTCGAACCGAGAAATGAGGTATGCAGGAATCGAGGAATCTCCGGGCAGCGGGTCACTGGCGGTGGGCGTGGAGTGGGAACGCGGGAGCACGCTGGGTATGCTGCGCTGGGCATGCTGGTGCTGGACCTCACGGTTGCATTCGTACACTCGTTCACTATCGCTACGGCAGGCATACGGCAGTACAAGACAGTACAGTGTCCTGGGGCACATACACTTTGATCAATCGCGATTCTGTTTGCAGCTCGGCTGCGGGGTTGCCTGGGCTGCCGGCGTTAAATGGCAGGCCCATCGTCCCCTCAAGGTTCAGCAGCTCGGCTGCCCGCGGCGGGTCCTAGACGCGCCACCGCGTGTGCAGCTCTGCTGCATTGACGTCGCGATTCATATAGTCGGCGACGCTGTCGTTCTCGTGGCAGCCTGTGCCTTCGCGGCGGGTCCTGGACGCACCACCGCGCGCAGCTCAGCTGCACTCCCTCGGGCTACTCCAAGTCCCCTCGCAGCTCCAGCTGCGTCGTCGTGTCGGGTCCGCCTCTGGAAACACCCCTTAACCCCAGCGGCATAAGCCTCTCGCCGTGGCCAGCCCCGGCACCTTCCCTCTCCACCCCTCACGCCAGCTCGAGCTCCTTCTCCTCAAAAGGGCTCCGCAGCGCACCACCTCCCAACGCACCCTCGTCGACCATGGCGCTAATGACAAGCGGCGGCGTGCGCGTCCCATCCGCTATGGCCGTCATGGCGAGCGCGCCGAGTCGTTTCCGCCGCGGCGCGTGTCGGACAGCACCTGCACCCTCGCGGTCCGAATCGCTATCCCAGCCCGCGACGCGCGAGGGGGCGGAGGACGGTTCAAAGGCGCCTTGGAGACACGCGCTCGGTTCCGCGTTCGCACCGAGAAGACCCAGCGCGCTCGGCTCGGGGAGCTTTGCACGCGCCTCGGGCGGGAGGAGGAAGGTGTCTCGCTGCGTGTGGGCTGGCGCGTGCCCACGTGTCCCTGGCTCGTAGCTGTGGGAGCGGATCAGCTTCTCGGGTGCCGATGCGCGGCGCTTGCTCGGTGGCGAGGTCGCGGGGGATGAGACGGTCACGGCCGGCGTCATCTCGGCCGCGGGGATCGCAAGCGTTGCCGGGGGGAGCGACTTGGACGGCTGCGGAGGGAGGATTGTGGGATTCAAAGGCGACATGTCACCGACCGGGTTGGGCGACATGTCCCCGCCAGGCTTCAAGCCCATGTCCATCGGCTCGTCCTCCTCTGTGTCGCTGTCCCTGCTCCCGTCCTTGCGGTCGACCGTGCGCTGGTCATGGACTGCCGCTGCTGCCGCGGCGGCAGCCTCGGCCTCAGCCTCCAGGTCGCTTGCAGTGAAGCTGCGCCCTCGGGCCAGAAGACTCGGTCGCCGACTCCCAGCACCACGACCAGAGGAGCATCTCCGCATCGGCGGCGGGGGCCGTGCGGGCACGAGCAGAGGCGACTTGAATGGGGTATTCCCGATCGACGCAGCGCGCTCGCGCGCGACGGCCGGTTCTTTGGCAGAGTTCTGCAACGTCGTGCTGAGTCTCAACACCCGCCCAATGCGCTCGCTCGGCAATCCCCCGTTCTCTCCCTCGTCGTCGAGGTAATCCATGCTCCCTACGCGCTTCATACCCGGCCGGTCGGCGCGGGCGAGGCGGCGCTCAGCAATCTCGGCGCCGAGGCGCGTCTCGCCGAGCGCGATCTGGGCGAGTTTTGCGCGCGTCGCTTCCCATGAGTGCGGCCAGTCTGCGTCCTCGGTGTACGAGTCGATCACCGCACAGGCCAGTGCGTCGAGCACGGCAGGCGGCGGCATTGAGCCGGGGGCGAAGTGGAGCTCTGGGCGTGGCGGGCGAGCGAGGAGCTGGGGTCAGCGATGGTCGACATGTGAGACAGAGGGGCTGTTGCGGAGGGGCTGTGACGGAGAGGGATCCAGAGGCTACAGCCCTCGAGCACTGAGCTGTGGTGCCACAGGCGTCACCCCTATGTCATCGACGTCTCGAGCGTGCTCCACAGCGCCATGATCCTCACGACGACTCACACTCTCCAGCACGGCAATCTCCTCGTCGCCCCACTCCTCGCGGCATCGTTTGCCGGTGACGTGCGCGACGTCCTCGGGGCTGAGAGCCAGGCCAGCAAGGAGTGCGGCGGGCGTGCGCGGCTCCTCCTCGCTGGTAGCCGAGCCCGAGCTGCCAGAGCTGCCCGAGCTGCCAGAGCTGCCCGAGCTGCTCCCGGCGCTCATGGCTGTAGACATGTGGATGGGCGTCTGCAGCCCGGGCTGAGACTGGGGCTGGGGCTGGGGCTGCTGCGGCTGTGTGCGCGGCTGCGTCTCGAGACGCGCAAAGGACTTGTGGTGTCCCTGGAGTTAGTCCAGATGCGGTGGTGGGGCTCGTACGAGGTCAAATGGACTGGGCGTGCATGGCCCGCTGGACATGCCGAGGTCGTGGCGGTCGGGCATGGCGATGCGCAGCTCGGTCATGGTATGGATGAGAGCTGGCGCCAAGGAGTAGGCGCAAGAGGAGCAGGGAGTGGCCGAGATAACGGTTCGGGACAATGCCTCGTAGTGGCTCAAGTCACCAGTGACGGCGTCCAGCGCCAGAGCGTGAGTGCCGAGCGTGCAGCACAGATGCGAGCGTGCAGCGCTGTGTGGTAGCGAGCACGCGCTGTGTGGTAGAGAGCTGGATGGGATGGAGAATGGACAATGAAGAGAATCCAAGAGGACGCGCTGCTCCACTCGCTCAATTGGACATTTAAGGCACGCCAGGGAATAGCGGAGCCTCCGGGACGACGCGTCGTATTTCCCGACCGGGCAGTTTTGCCGGGTGCCCTAGGGTGTGGAGGGTCTGTGCGCAGTGCACCTCTCCGGCTCTCCAGTGTTCTGCTGCAGTGCTCTGCTCCGCTCCCATGCTGCTGCTGCTGCTGCTGCTCCTGCTGTGCTGCTGTTGCTCCTGCTGCTCGTCCTCCATCTGAATGGCAGCCCCAGCAGAGCAGAACTGTGGGGCAAGCCAGTCAGCTGTCAATTGCAAGGTACTGCCCACCACATGCCCAGAGCGGCACGCCGTAAGCATACGGGGACTCTGGTGCATGCCGGCATGCAATGTAGCCGCGTCGGGCAACTCGAGCGCGCTCGCGGCGGAGGCCGCGCTCGAGGAGGTTAGGAGGTTACTGTTCCGCCCGGGCGGGCCGCGCGAGGGCTTGGCTATGCTCCGCTGGTTCTAGCTCTAGCTCTGGCTCTGGCTCTGGCTCTGGCTCTGGCTCTGGCTCTGGCTCTGGCTCTGGCTCTAGTTCCAGCTCAGACTCAAACTCCGGCTCAGACTCTGGCTCGGCACGCCCATGCTCTGCCTCCGCTGCTCCTCTGTTCCACGCCTGGTTCCGCCATCTTGGCTCCGCCTCCGCTCGCTTGCCCGTGGCCGTGAAGCATGCATCACGTGAACACCAGTGGCTGAGCAGCCAAGCGCACATTCGCCAGACCCGATGCACACCTGCCCTCCCACCTTCGCACGACACCCTCGCACACCCCCCGCCGCAGCCAGCAGCTCACGCTGCAGCCCGCTGCGCACTCCGACATCTACACTAATGCATCGGGCCCCAGGCCCGTATCATGTAACGAATGCCGCTTGTATGCGCAATGCTCATCGAGGACCATTAGGTGCGTGTCCGCTAATATCTACATCAGGCCATGCCGACCTTTGGAGCGTTAGACTGCCGTCAGCCCCGGGGTTGCTATACACCCACAATGTAGGCACTGTTCCGTGCGTGTAACCGCGCCGCGCTCATCGGCACGCCAATGCGGCTGGCCGACGCAGGCGCCTGTGTCGGCCCACGAGCCACGAGCGGCGTCGGCGGGCTGATGATCAGACTCTTCTTGTCCCCGTTCAGCGTCTGCCGACGCGCACTGCTGCCGAGAAACGACCGGCGCTGCTGCTCCGGCGGCGTGGCCACCTGCCGCCGCCGGCCGGCCAGCATCCACGGGTGCCGCAGCGCAGGCTGCGGCTTGAGCCGCTTGTCCGGGTCCCACGTCAGACACTTGGCGATAAAGTCGACAAACAGCTCGTCGTTGCACTTGAGCACCGACGCGAGCGTCTTGGTCCCCGGCCGCCGCCGCTTGCCTTTTGCGTTGACGAACGGCCGAGGCGCACCGGTCGCGTCGAAGAATAACTTGCGTCGCGATGCCTTTTGCACAATATACGCGTCCGGCACGCCGAGCACCTCCATGATGCACGCCAGCTGCTCGTGCTCGTTCTCGCCGGGGAAGATCGGGTAGCCCGTGTACAGCTCGGCAAGAATGCACCTTAGGGTCAGCTGCTGGCACACATCCAATCTCACCCAAGACTCCACATATCAATCGCCATCGCATAGTTCATGCCGAGGATCACCTCGGGACTGCGGTAGAATCGTGACTGGATATACGTGTACACTGGGGTCAGCTAAGCCTCTCCCCCACCCACCCTTCTCAGACTCGTGGCACGAGGACCCAAAATCGATCACCTTGATGCCGCTCTTGGCCGGGTGGCGCAGGAGAATGTTCTCTGGCTTCAAGTCGCAATGGACAATCCGGTGCGAGCGCATCAGGACCAAGGACCCCAGCATCTGCGCCGTGAACCGCCTAATAAGCGTCGTCGAGAACCCGTTGAACTGGTTCGCCTTGATCAACTCGTACAGGTTGATGCTCAGCAGCTCGGTCACGATGCACAGGTGGCCGCGGAAGTAAAAGTGATCCGTCATCTTGATCATGTAGTGCTTGTCCTCGGGGTCCCACTCGACAATGTTCTGCAGGATCTTGACCTCCACTAACGCCTGAGCGTGGAAGCGCTTCTTGTTGCGGATGATCTTGACCGCGACGGACCCGCCAGTCTTGTGGTCACGGCAATGCACCACTTGGCCGAACGAGCCCTTGCCGAGTATCTTGCACACCTCGTACCGGTAGCAGAGATGGTCGCCCTCGACAACAATGTAGTCGCCGCGCTCGTCATCGTAGCCGTGGTTGTAGATCTTGCCGTCCGCCGACTTTGCTCGCTTAACGTTGTGCGCAACGTAATAGATAAAGTCATAGTCGAGCACCTCCTTCTTCTCATAGTCCGATAACGAGGCCAAGCTCCGTGAAATGAACGCGCGCTGGGTGACTGCCTCGGCAGGTGCAATCTCCTCGGGGAAGCCGATGAGATCGCTCAGGTCGTCCTTCTTCGACCCGGACGCGGAGGCAGCACGCGACTTGCGACGAGCAACATACGACGCCATTTCGTTGTCGGCCTGAGCTTCGTCGTCGTCCGTCGGCGAGTCGCTTATCGAATCCGTGGTAAGCGACGCGCGCCGCGAGCCAGGGTTGCCCATCGACGACGAGGTAGACAGCCGCGAGTATCCACTCAAGTGCGCCGCCTTGCTGTGGAACGACTTGGACGTCTTCATCGTGGGCGTGTCGTCCGCCAGGGGACTGCTGCCCGATCCGTGCCGCGCTGCTACAGTGGGACGCGCCTTGGCAGCCGCAGATGCAGTCATCGCCGTCACACTCGAAGGGATCTGAGGCAGTGTGCGTTGTCGGTTGGCGCCAGGGGCTGGCGGCATCTGCATCGTCTCCCGACGAGAAGCTGGCGTCTGCAGGGCGGTCGGGGGCGCCGGGATGCTACTGACGCTGTGCTTGCGGGCTGACATCGGGGCGAGGAGATGGGCGCGATGGGCGGTCGACGTCATGTTCTGAGCGCTCTGTCTTGACCCGACAGCACCAAACTCGGATATCGCCATGTCGTTGACGCTCATTGTGGCTGTGAGGCTGTTGTGGTGGCTGTTCATGGACCCGGCAAGCATGTTTGTGCTGCGGCTGCTCGCGATGCTTGGTGGCAGCGCAGGGGGCGGCATGCCATTGTGTGCTGCCTGGGTGTTGGGCGTCGTCACCGAAGGCCGCGATGCCATGCGTGGTATCTTGGTCGGCGTCGCAGCAGGTGGTGCCCTCGACTCGTTCTTGCGGAGAGACGAGAGAGACGACGCGTTGTGCAGACTCTGGGTGCCAGCAACTGGCAGCTTGGAAGCCCGGTTTGGCGTCGGCATGGCTATCGTGCCGTTGATCGAGCCCGTCTCAGTGTACATGCTTCGCGCATCGATCGAAGGCTTCCGCGTCAAAGAATTAAAGTTAGGCGCGTCCTGGGAGGATAATGTCTGCCGTTAGCACTGCTTGGACGCTCACTCACCATGCCCCTGGCTCGGGCGCGGCCGATAGAACCCACCGGAGCAGCCAGCGGCACCGGCGATGGCTCCTTCTCTACCACCTGCGGCGCTTGCTGCTGCGCAAGGCCGCGCTTCGAGGCACTGCCCCGCAGCATGGACGGCAGGTGCATTCCCAGCATGGACTTGCGCGATGTCCCCGATGGCGTGCGCTGCGACGCAGACGGTGCAGGCGCGGGGGGCGTGGCCTGGACGGAGAATCTGGGCGTCGCCTGCTCGGGCGGCGATGCCATCTTGGCAAGCGAAGCAGAGGACGCAGAAGAGCGGCGGAAAAACGGAATCGAAGAGGGCGTCAGGCGCTTGGACGACTTTGGTGGAGGCGGAGCCAGGCCATTCGAGACACTTGCGTGGGACCTTGCTGTACCAAAGTCCACAGAGTCGCGGGAGCGTACCTGCTCCATCCCAGGAGCGCGAGGGGAAGATAGTTCGACGCGGTCCTGGTCCCATGGTGTAGGAGGACTAGAACCGTTCAACTCGAGGGTGGGGGCAAGAACAGTGGAGGGCGAGAGTGTGGGGGATGCCGACTGCTCCTTGTCCTTGTGTTTGTGCAAGTTGAGAGCGGAGGAGAACGACCACTTCTTGCTCATGCTGCGGTGGCGAGGCGCGTGAGAGTCGGTTGACGGGGAGGACTGTGGGAGTTCGCTGGTGCGGCTAGGCGGGGAGGGGAACGTCGACGAGGGCTCTGGCGCTTCTGCCTGCAGAGGGACGTACTGAACTTGCTGGTTGGCTGCACTCGACAGCCCTTGCCGCATCGACTGGTAGCCGCGGGGAAGAGGGGGGACAGGCGGGACAAACTTGTCGCTGCTACGGTCGTCTCCGTCCATGGACGAGATGTCACTGGCAACACTAGGTCGACGAGCTGCCTTTTCTGCGCGCACATCGCGGTGGACCGACGGAGGCGTAGTCGACGAGTTTGCCTGCGTGTGCGAGTCGCGCGATGTTGGCGTCCCAATCACACTGGGCGAGGACTCCCTCTTCTCGAATGTCAATGGTGGGACATCACCGCCGGCGCCAATCGATAGCGCACGCGAGCCTCGCGGCCGCGTACCAGACGCAGTTGCGTCCTGGTTCTGTTCAAAGTAGGGATTCACAGGAGAGCCCTTGTCTTGGACGACCACGCTGGACATGCTCTGCTTGCCAGTAAGCCGTCGCGCGGTATCGGGAGGGGTCGCAGGGCGAGCCTTTGGCGTCGACATGGACGGCCCACCACTCGCCTTGCCAGACCTCCCGAGGCCATCTAATTTCCTTAGAGCCTCGGCCGTGGCAGCGTCCTCGCCCGCCTTCATACTCGTCGCGCGCGACTTGGCCGACCTGAAGGATCGAATGGAATCCGAGCGCGACATCTGCGGCTTGGTGACTGGAGGCATCGAGATCGACCCCGGGGGTGTTCCCTTGGGGGCCAGGTTGTGTCCCGAGGACGATCCCCGAAGGAACTGATTGATGGACGCCGTCGACGGACTCGGTGGAAGGTGAGAAAAGTCCTTTGGCGCGAGCTGCCGTAGAATATCATGGTGCGGGGCATTTGGGCTGGACGGCGCCCGACGCTTGCCTCCAAGAGAGTCGCGATTACTTGGGGGCGTCTTTCGTTGGAAGGATTGAGTCTGCGAGTCGGCAGACGCAGGAGGGTCCATGGCGTTGCGGTGGCTTGCAACGGGAAGTGGGGGAATCTCGACGACCTTTGGTGCAGGCATGCCAGTCGCCGCTGCGACAGCCTGCTGGCGGGATGCTCGCCGAGCATAGATTCGTTCTCTCGCGCTGCCTGGGGCGGGCGGTGAGATCGGCGGGGGTTTGGAATCGTTGGTCGGCATGGGAGGCGCGGCCGTGTCATCAAAGTTGGCCGAGTAGGATGTGGGTGCCGGAGGCGCCGAGGCGCGCAAGTTTGGGTTACGTTTTGGGGTCGGCGGGTCTGGCATTGCAAGAGACGCTGCCAGGCTAGTGGACTCTATGGTCGAGTCAAAGGAGAACTCGCCAATGGAGGATAGGGAGAGCAGATTGTCTGATGCCTTGTGTGGCAAAGGCGGCAGAGGCGACTCTTGTGGATCGTGGTGGCGCTGTGGAGAATCGTGAGACACGGAGCGGTGCCGCACACGCTCTTTCCTGGGAGTCTCCTCGGACACACGCTCCATGACCTTGACATTCGAGCTGCTCGTGCTTGGCGCTGGAAAGTCGACTGTCCCCCAGGAGCCTTGCCGACCAGCCGGCGCGGATCCGACGTGCATGCCGCGCTGGTCTGGCAGGGGTAATGGTGGCATTGGTGGCGTCAAGGAAAAGTCGTTGGGCATGCTGGGCGTGCGCATGTGGCGGGCAGTGTCCACAGCCGCCCAGCGGGGCGTTGCGAGCTCGCCAACGCCTATGAGACCACGGCGATCGATGTTTGACGGGTCGAACGACTCGGGGGTGGTGGACATGTATGAGGACGAGAGGTCTCCTGGTGATAGACCGCCTGAAGCGGCCCCCAAGTAGTACGAGTCTATCCTGCCTGTCAGCGAATTCAAATGACGGGCGCACGAAACGTGCGAAACACGGTCGCCTCCGTTGGTAGTGGCAATCGAGGAGCGCTGATCGAGGAGAGACGAGCGGCGGCGTTCTTGTAGTATGGCGCCTGGGACAGACAATGGCTGTGATGGCGGTGAGCCCTGCGCGTCGCGATGAGGTGGGAAGGGCACAAAGTCTGTGCGCTGCGGCTCTTGTTGTCGCGCAGTCGAGGCAGGGGCCGATGGTAGAGGCCGGGGCACAGGCTGAATGTTAGGTGGTGTCAAGTACAAGGCGTACCATGTCCAGACTTGGGCGCCGGTAGTTTCTCTCCTGTTGAGCAGAGTCTGGGTCCACCGCTACGAGATGCGAGCCTTGAGGGGGGCTGAGATCGAGTGCGGCGGGAGCTGGTGCGCGACGGCCGGCGCGCATCGCCTGCGGGGGCGGTGGGGGCGGCCCCATGTTCATGGAAGACATGGACTGCGAGGTTGTGAGCCGGTCGCGCGGGAAGGCTGATGGTGCTGGAAGCCGCGAGCCGTTCCAGGGCACGTGTGCTTCTGGCATTGCAACCTGGTCGCCTGTCCAGCTGCGGGGCGGCGGGCGGTACGGCTGCTGCATCGCGTCCTCCGAGTAGCCCACGTCCATGACGCGATTATCGCCGTAGCTGTCGGGATAGCGGTCACGACTGTTGAGGCTGCGACGGCCGCCCTGTGGGGAGGAGAAAGGCGCGCCGGTGAGCTCTGGCGGGTCGAGGTGGTGTTGGTAGAACGGGCTGTGGCCCGTGCCCCCCGCCCAAGGAGCGCTCGGCACGCGATTTGCATGCAGCGAGTGGCCTGCGCGGGGCGGGGAGCCTCGCGCGGCGGGATAGGACATTGGGGGTAGATACAGAGCTACTGGCGGCAGGACACTGAGAGGTTAGCTGCGGTATCATGGGTAGGGTGCGCACTGTGAGAGCGGGGCGTGGTTGGGAGCCGGAGCCGGAGCTTCGCCGGGAGAAGACCGTCTTGGGTTACCAAAGCCGCTATGCTGCACGGAGTGCGAGCCCGTCGGCGGTGGGATGAACGGCGGGGTCGTGTCAAAGTATGGCGACTGGAGGGAAGTAGGGAGGGGGATGATTGAGTTGGGTTCGGGGCTGGGGCGAGGTGGAGGTTGTCGTGAGGCGACGTCGATACCACCCGTGGGTATATGCCTGCGCGTCTGCTCTCTTTGCCTGCGCGTGCTCTTTCGTTTCTACAAGAGATGCGTTTGTGCAATGCACCTCGACGCAGCTTCTCAGGCGGCAGGACAAGCGAAAGTAAAGCGACGGTGGCGGTTCCACTGGCAGTCGTACTCGTATGCCCCCTGAGCCCGTGGCAGCCCGCTGAAACGCCCGTTTCGATTACAATGAATACGAGTCCCCTCTGCATTCCTAATGAGACGCGTCCTATAAGCCTAACGGGTAGCCATCCCCCTGCGCGTCGGAATCAGCCTGAGAGAGTTTTCCTGACCATCCGCAAAATCCAGCCAGGCACCACTCTGGGAACACGGCTGATAACAAACACTGCAGGCACCAGATTGCCGTGTCATTCGGCACGTGGCATTACATAAGCAGATCGTCCATGACCACAACAAGCTGTCAACAACCGGCAGCACTCGATTACTTCTTGATCACCTTCAATCCTCCCGGCCAAGCGACTTGTCTCACCCTCCCAGAGCTGAGACGCTGGGCTGCAGCTCCCAGCAACATGGCATCGGCAGTGGAGCGATCCCCAGCTGCCCGAGCATCACCGCAACCGTCATCATCGACAGACACCGAAGAGAGCGACATTGGCCAGGTCTTACGAGGCCTCGACATTGACGAGCTCTCCTCCGACGATGAAGCTGGAGTCTTCTTTGGATCACACGCTGCTATCGAGCGCAAGTTCGTCGCTGCCCTCTCGCGCAAGCTGCCACGATCACCAGTGTCCTTCAGCCCATCCACCTCGCCGACGTCCTCCTTCCCCGGCCGCATCAAGAAGCGGGACTCTCGAGAGTTTCTACGGCGCAAGACATTACTTCTCAGCCACACGCCCGATCGCACAGCAGACAAGGTATGGGAGGGTGGATTCTTTGAGCGGCCAGCCGATGGCCAAGAGGTAGAAGCTGGCCCCAGCTTGTCCAGCTCTGGGAGTTCTGCAGAGGGCGGGTTTTCACTTGAAATTGAATTACCCCAGCTGGGCGATGACTCCAATGAGCAACAAGTCGTAACTGAGGATGAGGACGAGTATGACAAGGAAAACCTCGAGGTCCAGGAGTGGAACGAAGACGACCTGGACGACGAGGAGATGATCACTCGTACTCCCAACTTTGGGCCAGTTACTATCGGCTACAGGGAGGACCAACTGTCACACGGTATGTTTACGACCTGAAACACCTCTGATGCCCAGACATGTGCACCCAACTCGACATGGGCAGTCTCAGCCTCTTCGACATCGATGACCCCGAGCCAGGGCCAGTTGAGCATGGCAATGAGGCTGGTGGTGTGTCCTTTTCTCCTTCGTTCTCGGACTGGGAGGCGGGGCCGTCATCTCCACATGAGCATCAGCCCCCACGGCAAGAGCACTGGGGCACGCCGCAGAACCTCGATATGCTCTCCAACACACTCCCGTTCCCGCGCCGCGATTCCGAGCAAAGCATGCCGCCCTCATCACGAGCCACACGCATAGCAACCCCAGAGGTCAGCCGCAACCTCATCGACCTCGACTCTTCCTGGATGTCGGACATGGACTCGCCAGTGGCACGAGCGCCAGTGGTCATCCCGATCTGGAAGATTGCGTCTCCACCGCCGAGCATGTCGCCTCTTCGAGGTCTGGAGCCCGGCCCAAGCCACGACTTTGACTTCCAAGAGCAACCAGCGCAAGCGGCAGTCACTTTGCCGTCCTTAGAGAGTCCACAGGAGGGGATGACGAACCACCCGGCTCTGACACCTACTCGCCTGACCGCGCACTCGCCGTTGACACCGTCAAGGTTACCCATGACGACGCCAATGACCCAGCACGACTTGATATCCAGTGTGCTGGGGTACAGTAGCAGGCCGAACAAGGTGCTCAAGACCTCGGCGTCGCAGGCAGCGCCGTTATCCTTGTCACAAAGGCACCAGAGCCGCGTGGAGGTCACCAAGGCGCAGCTCGACTCGGTCTTCAAGCACTCTCGGAGTGTACCCGCTGTCCACCAGCCTAGTGCCTCCGCCCCCCAGCGACCACTCCAGGAGTCAAAGCCAGTCGTTCAGCGTCTGCGAGCTGTCGCTGCGTCCCATGACACGTTCAAGAACGAGAATGCCAAGACAGCCAGCCCCGGCAAGGTTGTCAAGTTCGCCGTCCCTAAACAGTCGCCACCGTCGAAGGGTGTCAACGGCAAGGCATTACCAAAGGGCCTGCCTCGACCGGTCAAACCGCTCGGAACCTCATCGTCGGCCTCGGTCAACTCGTCCCTCCCACGACCTGCTCTGCGCAAGCCTGCATCTGTTCCAAACCTCGCCGCCAACCGATTACCAGGTTCAAAGCTGTCCACCGCGCGCCCAACCTTGTCCTCCTCGCTGAAGAGACCGTTCTCAGCCACGCAGTCGACATCTGCCCGTCCGGCCCAGAGTGCCCAGCGTCCGACGCTCGGGCTACCTGTCCGTCCACCCCCGGGTTCAGTCCAGCGCTCGAGTACGCTAAACGGACTACCAGACCGCGCGTCTGTCCTTTCCAATCCAGTGCGGTCACCTGTGTCGTCCTTGTCCCCATCCAAGCGTCCATTTGCGATGCTCTCACCCTCAAAGCCGACTCTGGGCAAGCCTATGCGGCAAACGGGAATGACGCCTTCGAGTCAGCGTACGCTGACGATCGGTTTCAACCGTGCCCTTACCACGCCACAATCCTTGTCGGCTCAGCGGATGAAGGTAGGCCGTAGAGAGAGTGCCAGCTAATATCCAGTCTGGAACACCTTCGCGTACCCCGCATTTCGACCCTCCTCGTCCTTTGGCGCTGAAGAGGCTGTCCGAAGAGAAGGTCTCGACCTGCGACAAGTCGGAATCGCCCTCTCCTAAGAACGACGAGCAGACTGCGACGAACGGCGACGATGGCAATACGCAGGAGGAGACTGCAAAGGAGTCGAATTCAAATGGCGATGTGGAGTTGGCGAATTCAGAGTCTACCACGGCCAACTCTGCCGACCAGACATCGAAGCCGACGGCGCCAGTGGGACAGATTGTCAGCGATTCAGACGATAGCCAGGAGGATAGCTCTGCGCAGCGGCGCATGGAGACCAGATCCTCGCCCAGGACCTCTCCCAGAAACTCACCCAAGCGCAAAGCCAAGTCTGAGCCTCCTGCCGACGAACCCTCGCGCCGCTCGAAGCGTGCGGTGAAGGCGCCAGCCCGATTGACATCGGAGCCGCCAAAGCCGCGCACAAAGAAGGAAGCCGCCGTGTCCATCGTCCCCGGTCTGACGGAGAAGCAGCTCGAAGAGATCACAAAGCGCAACACCAAACGCAACGAGGTGTTCTTGTGCTCGATCGATAGGCAGATCGTGCAAGTCCCCGGCCCACGGCCGCCATCGCCCAAGATCCGCACCGCGGCAGAGCGCGAGGAGGAGGAGCGCAAAGCCAATCGCGAGGCTCGTGCGCGCCGTCGTAAATCAGAAGTTGACGAGCCGGCCTCCCCACCGGATATTGAGACTATCCAAACTCGCGAAGCGCCAGGCGACGAGGACGAGTACCGCACCCCCGAGCGGCCGGCCAAGAAGGCCAAGATGGAGGAGAAACCCTACGTGCACTGGGACCGGGGGCTGACCGTCATCCGCTCGGACCTCGGGAGTCCGCGGCACCATCCCGGCCAGACGCCCAAGCGGCCTGCGATCAAGAACGACGTCAAGCTCGACGAGCAGGGCAATGTCGTCGACCGCCCGATCGCCAAGCTCAAGCGCTCCCAGGTTGTCGTGCGCGCCATGTTCTACGACGGCGAGGCGCCGTTACCGTTTTCGTACAACAAGAAGAGCCGGGGACGGAGCTCGAAGAAGGCGTAGTGTAGCTGATGTACTGGGGCGTATGTGCCTGTATCTCGTTCACTCCTGGTGCCTGTCAGTCTGTTGTTGTTGCTGGGTCGTCCGACCTTCCTCGTTTCGTCCACTTGCTCAGGCAGGAGAGCATGCGGCTGTTCGCCTGGGGGACCAACGTCGGTGCACTGCCAGAGTCAGATGGCGACTTGGGGCCGAGGGACGTGACGCCGCCCGGCTTCGAGCGGGTCGTGTTCCACTCGTGGGCATGTACGGTGCTGCAGACAACAGCGGTCACGGAGGCCCAAGCGGAGACCGACAGCACTCGAGCTGGGGGCGAGCTGGTGAGTAACTTCACCAGCCGGGCTCCTAGCTAATACCAGCACACGCTGGTCTGGTCCGACCCGTCGCTCCGTCTCGAGGTCGACGTGAAGGAGCTCAGAGGAGGGAGACTCATCAGCCAGCTGGACGTCCCTGTCGCCGCTCTGGTGGATCGACGCTTGCGCTCGACGAAGGCTGGCTCTATGGACTGGGACGACGTCGCGGTGACGGACGTGGGCACAGTGCTGGCGTACCGTGGTGAGTTTTCGCCTTCCTCGTCGCTGTCATTGCCCTACCTCTCCCCAGACTAACGGTCTCTCACATACACCCAGCTCACGACGTTCTATCCCAAGCTGACCACAGCTACCGGCGGCCTGTACACAGCAGCCACCCTCGCGGACCTGCTAGAAGCGACGCCGCTGGAGCTCTCTCACCTCGCGCCGCTCCTCGCGTCCGCAAAGTCCGTGGTGCTCGCAGCCGGCGCCCAGCGCGCATGGGCCCTCGTGCAGCCTGGCGGCCACGTGCTGAGCGTGGACTGGAACTATCGCCAGGACGGACTCCCGGCAAGCGTCTCGCTGGTGGACGAGCTCGAGGGCCTGGGCGTCGTGAGCCTCACTTGTGCGGCCGATCGCGCTGGGGTCGTGACTGAGGCTGGGGAGGCGTATGTTCTTTCTGAGGAGATCGAGCGGGTCGTCGTCGCTGTGCACGGGCGTGGGGATGAGGAGAATGCTGAGCAGGATGCTGGCGACGAGCAAGAGGACGAGGGTGAGGGTGGGGATGATTTCGGGGACGTCCAGCACCTCGCGCTCGGGATGGGCTTTGACGTTGCTGTTGTAGACGGCAACGTCTATGCGCGCGGCAACAGTGAGTTAACATTTGTTGGGCTGAACTGACACCAGACGAGTTCGGCCAGCTGGGTCAAGGCCACTGTCTCCCCGTCCGCGGCTGGATCGAGATCTCCCTTCCGCCTGTGAAGCAGTTGCATGCCAGCCGGTTTTCTGTCCTCGCCGTCGTCGACTAGGACGCGAACCGTAATCGTGAGAAGCGAGCGGCGGGGGCGCAACGCGGTCTCGACGGCCTGGTCTTGTTAAGCATTGTATCGCTAGTCATTGTAGCTATTCATGATCATGTAGTACTACCACAGCTGCCCCACGCCTTCTCATTACTCTGACTGATCAACAATGCAGCCCCTCCCGCTCTTTACCGCCCGAACAAGCTCTCCCACCGATGTCCTCAATGCGGCTCCCATCCCATCTCTGCCCTCTCCCGGTTCGATGAGTGCAACACCTTCTGCGGTGCACTCGCCGTTCTCGACGTCCCCAGACGCAAAGAGATGCTCGTGGGCTTTGACATATGCCGGCCAGACAATGTTGGGAAAGTAGTTGGGCGGGTCCTTCCAGATCCCTCCAGCCGCAGCGTCCTCGGCATCTACAGTCAGCTCGCTCGGGCCTACACGTACTCTGGAGGATGTAGACCGCCCGGCTCTCGCGGCGATGCTGAAGCGTCGCCTTGGGGACTCGAATGAGTAACCGCACATCAAGAGCGTCGTAGATCTCCTTGTCCCAGTAGAGCACAAAGCCGTCAACCAGCACCCAGAGAATCTCGTCCGAGCTCTGCTTCTCCACGTTCCGAAGCCAGGCCGTGCATTCGTCCAGGACCTCGGCAGGGACGCCCACCTCGACCTGCTTGTTCAGGTGGTCAAAGCTCTCGTACCCCTCTGGCAGCTCTCCATGCTCCTTGGTGTATCTCAGTGTGGAACGGAAGCGCGGCCAGTCCATGCACGTCGGCGGGTCGTCCCAGTCTTGAACGCCATGCACGGGGTTCACGGGTACATTCTCCTCCTTGGGCGCAAAGTCGTCCTGGTGCAGCAGGAGGGCATTAGGGAGCAGCCCCGCGAGGTGTTTCCCCAGCAGCGTCTTGCCCGAGCAGCTCGCGCCGCTACAGTCAGAGCGGTCAATGCGCAGGATCTTACCCGATCCCAACGAGAAGCACACGCATCGAGTCGCCAACGTCAACACTCACACGCTGATCGCCGTCGAGTCAATGACGGGTATCACGTGACTTTTTACTGAAATCTCCGTTCAGACGATCACTGGCTTGCAACTACACCACAACAGCGAGCACAAGGTGCTCTTCTCATCACGCGTCGTTCGATACCCCGTCTGGCGCTCTTAGGACTCTCACAGCGTCCTCTCCCCCGTTTCCTCCCCCGTCCTTCCCTCATCTCCCCGCCGCTCGCCCTCACCCGCACGGCCAAAATGTCCACCACGTCCAAATACCCGCTCTACGAGCTTCCGCCGATCGCGGGGTCCAACGCCGAGCGCGTGCCGATTGACGCATTCCGCGGTGCCGTCGCCAAGCTCGTCGGTGAGACCTGGGGCGAGGACCCGGCCAAGATCTTTGCCGGCGTCGACACTGGCAAGAAGGGTGCCGACCTCGCCGTCGCTGTGCCGCGGTTCAAGAAGGGCAACCCGAACGAGTGGGCGCAGCAGGTTGTCCAGGCTGTAAGTCGAGGCTGGGACTAGAGCTGACCCCCAGTTCCAGCCGGACAACTACCTCGCGAGCGTCGAGCAGCAGGGCGCCTTCCTAATGTTCCAGATGAAGTAAGCGGCCGCGATAGGCTCGACTGACAGGCAGCAAGCTGAGCTTTGCGTACCACATGCTCAAGGTGATCAACGACATGTCGCGGGCAGCCGCGGCCGAGCCGGGATCCAAGTCGCTCGAGTACGGCACGACCGAGGAGGGCAAGGGCAAGCACCTGCTCGTGGACTTTTCCTCGCCCAACATTGCCAAGCCGTTCCACGCGGGCCACCTGCGGTCGACGATTATCGGCGCCGTCATCTGCAACCTGCACGAGGCGATGGGGTGGAAGGTCACGCGTCTGAATTACCTCGGCGACTGGGGCACGCAGTACGGGCTCCTGTCGATCGGTTTCGACAAGTACGGAGACGAGGAGAAGCTCAAGGCCGACCCGATCCACCACCTCTTCGAGGTTTATGTTCAGATCAACAAGGACAACACGGCTGAGAAGGAGGCGTACAACGAGGCGGTCAAGAACGGCACGGTCACGGACGAAATGAAGTACAACACCGTGCATGCGCAGGCGCAGCGCGTGTTCAAGGCCATGGAGGACGGCGACCCCAAGGCGCTCGCGCAGTGGAGCCGCTTCCGTGACCTGTCGATTGAGAAGCTCAAGCAGACGTACGCGGACCTGAACGTCCACTTTGACGTGTACTGGGGCGAGTCCCAGGTGGACCCCAAGAGCATCGAGCGCGCGATCAAGGTGTGCATCGACAAGGGCCTCACTGTCAATGAGGACAACGGCGCGCTCCTTGTCGACCTCAAAAAGTTCAAGCTCGACCGTGCCATCATCCGCAAGGCCGACGGCACCTCCATCTACCTCACCCGTGATATTGCGGGCGCATACGACAAGTACAACAAGTACAAGTTTGACAAGCACATCATCATCACTGCCCACCAGCAGGCGCTGCACTTTAAGCAGCTGTGCAAGACGCTCGAGCTCATGGACGAGCCTTCCGGCGGCAAGATCGAGAACATCACTTTCGGTGGGTACCGATGTCGGTGCTGCTAACTCCAGGCCTTGTTCACGGCATGTCCACGCGCAAGGGCAACGTCGTCTTCCTGGACGACATCCTGGCCGAGGCTACCGAGACGATGCACGAGACGATGCGCGCCAACGCCGCAAAGTACGCGCAGGTGGAGGACCCCGAGCGCACCTCTGCGATCATTGGCAGCACCGCCGTCAAGATCCAGGACATGATGGGCAAGCGTATCAACGACTACACTTTCGACATGAAGCGGTGCACGTCGTTCGAGGGCGACTTTGGACCGTTTATCCAGTACTCGCACGTGCGTCTGTGCAGTGTCGAGCGCAAGAACCCCAACGTCCCCGTCGCCGCATCGCCGGACGCGATCAAGATCGAGGTACTCGACGACCCCAAGATCCACGAGATCCTCTACCACCTCGCAGCGTACCCCGAGGCAGTCAAGAACGCGCTCCGCTTCTCCGAGCCCAGCACCATCGTCACCTGGTGCTTCCGCCTGTCCCATCTCGTCGGCTCGGCCTGGGAGACCATCAAGGTCTCTGGCGCACCGCAGGAGGAGGCCGAGGCGCGTCTCTTCCTCTTCGTCCAGATCCGCAGCGTGCTCAACTCGGCCATGCGGCTGTTGTCGCTCACGCCTATTGAGCGCATGTAGGTGTCATCTCATGCATAGAGTACAGATCGGGGCTACAGGAGGCAGGGACAGGTAACGCAGTCTACGGCTCTAGGAGCAGGTGAGGGCTAACAGCCAGAGAGCTGGCGGCAGTACCAAGCCGTGGCCCGCTGACGGTCAGCTCACGAACCTAACGCACTCACCTCGCCGTCCCCGGTCTTGGGCGTAAGCAGCATGCCAGCGAACGCGGCCGCGAGCCACAGGTAATACGCGGGCACCCAGCGGTCGAGTACCTCCTTCATCCCCAGTACACCCGGAATGCGAAAGTGTTCAAACGCGCTCGCACACAGGCGCCACAGCCACAGGCCGACGAGACTGTGTGCGCGCGTGAGGTAGGCTGGGTCGGACTCCCGGCTGCCTGGCGGCGACGGCTGGGGCGTCGCGAGGAGCTGCAGCGTCTCGAACGCGAGAATCGCCCAGGTCGACACGGTGACTGTGCGCGCACCGAGGTATCCCATCCAGCTGGTTTCAGTGCAGTCCGAGGGTGGCACTCACAATAGCATGCTGAGCCAGGTGGCGGCGATCGCGGCCTGTTATCAGCTCAGGGCCTGCAACTTATAACTGACCTTGGCCTGCCAGTCTAATCCCAGGTGCACGGTTGGGTTGTACTTCAAGATTGGGGCCATGTACCTCCCGCCCAGCCTGGCCAGCAGTCCTGCGACTGGACTCCCAGATCCTCCCGGGACGATGAAGACGACCATTGGCAGCATCAGTGCGCGCAGAGCCCCGAGGTTCTCGTCCAGCCTCAACTGCGGTGGGAGCAGATCGATGAAGCCCGACATCATGCCCGCTATGATAAACGTCTCGGCCAAACCTGGGGCGGCAGCAAAGCCCAGCGTCAGAGTCTTGCGGCCGACATCGAACATGAACGCCACGCCGACGAGGCGGGCAAGGACTTCAAGAGGTAGACGGGCTAGCGGGATGATCCTGCAATGAGTTGGTGCTGTCAGGCCAAATCCAACTCACGAGCTGATGGCGCCCAGGACGATGAGGGTGAAAAGAAACTTGGTTGGCAGGTTTGAGACGTTGAAGCGCGTCAGAGGCCCTTCAGCGACGAAAGAGTAGAACGCCGGGTTGTATGCGGCGATCTGCGTCAGTGAGTTCAGTATGCACGAGTACCATGAAGTCGAGACGGTCATACTGATGTCAGCTACCAACCAGTGCGGAAAGCTCACCCCGCCAAGCGCTGCAGCGGCGCGGTCCATCACTCTTGTCACCGGCCCAGCTGGCAGAGTCGCCACCGTGGCAGTGGAGTTGCGCTTCGGAGGAGGGTTGTGCAGTATCCTAACGTGTTTCATAGGAGTAGGCGGTGGGGGAAGAGTACGAACATGACTCGGTGTCTTGGGACGCACGGGCGAGGCCGTAGGTGTGTTCAGCGGACTCGCCGTCGGCGTACGCTGGTGGGCGTACTCGATTCCAACGTGCGGCTGCTTGTGCGCCTCCTTGAGCGACGGGCTCGAAGGCACTCGCCGGGCTGCCCCGAGGGGACGGTGTGGCTTCTTGCTGAACAGCCCCATGGTGAATGCGACTGTGCAAGGACAGAATGGCAGAGAACAGAGGTGAACGTCGTCGGTTCCAGTGTGGACAAACCAAATAAAGCAGCAGCAAATGCCACACTCGACCACGCGAGCTGCACGCGAGCGGAAGTAATTTGTCCTCCGAAAGTCGATCTTGACCGTCCGACTTTGAACAGCCTCCATACTCGGCCTCTACTACCACCATGGCGTCCAAGAGCGCGCTCGGCGCACTTGCGCGGGCAACAGTGCCAAGGGCATCGACATCCCGCATCGCGTGAGCTGAGAACTGCTCCTGGGTCGCTGACAACAGCTCCATGTCCGCTGTCGCAGCTGCACCGAAGAAGTCAAAGGTCGGCCGCAACAAGTACCTCGAGGTCGAGGAAGAGTACCTCGACTTCCCCCCACTGCAGCGTCTGGAACCGACGCACGGCGTACACGTCGCGACCCTCCATCTCCGCGCGCACACCCACACGACGCTGGACTTTTACAGCCGCTTCGCGCTGCACGCAGCGCGCAACCTCAACATCCCCACTTCCGGCGTCGCGGCGCTCCCGACCGCGCGCGAGCTCGTGACCGTGCCCAAATCTCCGTTCGTGTACAAGAAGGCGCAGGAGAACTTTGAGCGCAAGACGCACAAGCGGGCCATCAAGGTGTTCGACGCCGACCAGGAGGTGCTCGACCTGCTGCTGCGGTATCTCAAGCAGCACGCCATGGGGGGTATCGGCATCAAGGCGTACATCCACGAGTATGCCGACTTTGGCTTCGCCGCGGGCGAGATTGCCGAGCTCGAGGGCATGCTCGGCGGCGACGTCCAGGCGGCTACCGAGGAGATTATCCGACAGCTCGGCGGGGTGGAGTTTGAGGCCGAGAAGGCGGCAGAGGCGGAGGCCAAGGCAGAGTCTGAGACTGCGGAGGCAGAGACACCGAAGGCTGAGGCAACGGAGGCGGTGGCGGAGGTGAAGGAGGCGGAGGCTGAGGTCAAGGAGCAGGCGAAGGAGGTCAAGCCTCAACCAACAGAGACGAAGGCCGAGTCTGAACCCAAGGCATAGACGCACGTAGAGCATGCACCCATCTGCAATCCGCTGACAACGTCTATCATGCATCTATCTAGGTAAGCCCGCCCTCGTCCTCCTCGAGCGCCTTCTTGACATGCAGCAGGATCTTGGTCTTCCAGTTGTCGAGCTTGGTGACCTGGTCGTACTGGTAGATCGCCGCCGTGTACCGCTCAACGTCTGCCTCCTCGCATGCGTCCACGAGCTCTTTGGCGAACTTTGCCTCGCGAGTCGACGGGAAGGTCAGGTCCTTCTGCGAGAAGGTGTTGTAGCATCGTTGTGCGAGCACCAGATCGCCCATCGCCATGGCGCACATGACCGCGCGCAGCCAGTACTCCTTCACAGAGTACTTTGTAAGAGGAGAGGTAAGGGACCAGTCGGCCACGGTCTGGTAGAGCTCGAGTGCGCGCTGGTAGTCGCCGAGGTCGGCGGACAGCTCGGCCGCTTGTTGGTAGCACTGGTTTGCCGTTCTGCCGTCAGTGCGCAGTCCAACGCAATTGCAAGCAGAGCTGACACCGCTACTGCTTGGCTGCGCAAGCCACTCACGCATTCGCGTCCTCCTGCTTGTACCAGTCACCGGCACGCTGGTACGAGTCGCGCGCCTTGGCGATATCCATACCGTCCTGTGCGTAGATCTGCGCAATCTCCTTCTCCCTGTCGGCCGCTTGACGAAAGTTGCCCGCGTCCATGACGAGCTTGATCGTTTGGTGCAGCGCATTAACAGCCGCCTCCGGGTCGCTCTTCTTGTAGCTCTTGGCAGCGTTGTGGAATGCGTTCATGGCGTCGTTCTTCTCGTCCGCCTTGAGGCGGCATTGTGCCTCACGCTCATACGCTTTGCCGCTCTCGCCCCATCTGGACTCGACCTTGAACGAGTTGCCGGCCTACGCGTCAGCTTGTACGTGGAAGTGGAGGGAGAGTGGAGGACTGACCTGCTGGAAGAGCTCTGCTGCGTCCTCCCACTTGCTGGACGAGGAGGAGAACCACCCCGTGCTGCTGGACGCCTTCTTCTCGGCCTTTGCGAACAGCTCGTCTCCGCGGGATCCTGCCATGGTTGTGGTGAGATGCAGCATCTCGGTGACGTTGCTGGGTGGCAAGTAGATGAGCGGGCCACGTGGCGGGATTACCGCTGAGTCAGCCGTGTGGCACTGGATGCTTCGAGATGTTGGCCAGGTCCAGCGAGCTTGTTGACGAAGAGTACTTGACCATCTCTCTGGTTTCCAGCATTGCTCGACTGCCCACTCTCTCTCTCGATATACCCACGACAGGAGTAAACCCAAAAGCGACACTCGCGCGCGCATAGCTCAACATGGCGTCTCATCTCGCCCACATCTAGTGAGTCTGCCTCCACTCTAGTACTAACCATCAGCGGCACAGAGCAGGACCGCGTCAACTGCTCGTTCTACCTCAAAATCGGCGCATGTCGGCACGGCGACCGGTGCTCGCGCAAGCACATCAAGCCGACATTCTCGCAGACCGTCCTCCTGCCAAATGTGTACAACAATCCGAGCCATACTCCAGAAGGCCTTGCCATGACAAAGGAGGAGCTCCAGGCCGACTTTGACCGCTTCTACGAGGACTTTTTTATCGAGTGCTGCAAGTACGGCCACGTGCAGGAGCTGCACATCTGCGACAACGTCGGCGACCACCTCGAGGGCAACGTTTACGTGCGGTACGAGTGGGAGGCCGAGGCCAACAAGGCCGTCGACCTCTTGAATAACCGCTGGTACGGCATGCGCCCGCTGCATGCTGAGCTCTCGCCCGTGAGCGACTTTAGGGAGGCGTGCTGCAGGCAGAACGAGCTGGGAGAGTGCAAGCGTGAGGGGTAAGTCTAGCTGTGAGCAAGTGGTAAGCTGACAACAGGTTCTGCAATTTCATGCACCTCTGCCACCCGACGAAATCATTGGTATCGAGTCTGCACGCGAGCCAGCGGCTGTCTCGGCGCGCGAACGCGGCGAACGGCGGCGGGCAGGCGCCAGCAACAGAGGAGCTAGGCTGGGTGCCAGGCGGCGGCGGCGGTGGCGGCGGCGACTCTCGCGGCTGGGTCCCGCCATCAGCACGGAACGGCGGGTGGTAGCTAGACATTTGGGCGTGACGCAGCATATCCATGTATTACCATTTCTATACTGAGCGGGGAGAACTAATGCCATGAGTGTGAGACTAGAGGAGCTTGAGCTTGCCGGTGACCTGGTTGATCAGTCGTGCGGGGCCAGGTCCGATGCCGCAGACAGTCTTGCTGCCTGGCGCGACCTGTGTTCTGCCAGCGTCCTGGATTGTGCGCGCACAAAGGTTGAGCTCGCGCGCGTGCCGTGCGAGCTTCTCGAGCTCATCCGTGTCGGCACAGCGCAGGGCGATCTTGGGCTGGCCGTACATCTTCCAGCGCGAGATGAGCTGCACGTCAGTGCTCTGTAGTACAAGAATGATAGCACGGTAGCCACAGTTTCAGGCCGCGATGGCGACTCACGCCAGGGTTGCTCTTCGCCAGCGTCTCGTAACAAGCAAGCGTAGCGTGCCCGCACTGAGCCCCAATTTTGCCCTTCGTCATCTTGAGCGAGTCATTAACGACCAGAACGAGCTTGACATCGTCGCTGCCCGCCTTGACGGACTTGAGGTCCGCGGCGGTCGCGGCCTCCTCGTCCTCGTAGTCAGAGTCCGAGTCAGTCGAGCCCTCGCTCGGCGGTGCGGAGCCACTTCCGTTGGCGCTGCCCCGCTTGACATCGACGGCTTCAGAGTGGGAGGAGGAGCGCTTGGACTTGGCCTGCACCACTACTGGGCTGAGCGCGCTGTGCGCCTGGTAGCCCAGCGCGAACGCGAGGATGGTGAGTGCCAGCGGCACAGGCGCGAGGGCAGCTGAGGTGAGCTTCAACAATGAAATCAGGGCAGCTCCTCAATCTTCCTGGCCTGCGGCAGTACTTACCTTGCAATTGGTCGCGAACGGTGCTCATGTTGACGGTGATGAACTCGTCACGGCCACCAGAGCGATCTTTTGAACCACACACGCGGACATGGCACCGTATCTCCGCGGTGTGCTCGAAAGAACCAACTCCGGTGACGATCTCGCCTGCTTCCATACTCTTCGCGATGTCGCCGAATTACAACACGGACGGCACTGTCTCGTCCCCCCTCGACCTCGAGAGCGTGCGCGGCGAGCACGAGGCCGTCGCGCTCAATGGCGGCAGGAAGGTCGTTCGGCCCAAGCCCAAAGTTACTTTGACCAGCTTGACCGTGAACAACGTGAGTGCAAGCGTCCTCCGCATGAGCTGTTGTTGGTTAGCTCAGCTCATTGATCATTGAGCGTATGCTCTGCCGCCCGATATTGCTCACAGCCAACCTCGCAATTGGACGACGAGAGCTAATGACCAGTCTGGAACCCTCCGAAAGATCAACTCGGTCGTCCTCCCCATTGTATACAGCGACAAGTTCTACAAGGACGTGCTGGACGCGAGCCTCGACGACATCAACAAGCTGGTGTACTACGCCGACATCCCCGTCGGCGCGTGCTGCTGCCGCGTCGAGACAAAGGGGACGCCGACGCTGGAGATCCTGACGCTCGCGTGAGTGGCGCTCTTCTCACCTACGTCCTCATGATCTCCCGGCCCTGCTGCAGAGCGTCGCTAAAGCCTACTGAGCAGCTTTTTGGGGGTTTCTGCTGTGGCGTGCACTGCACTAGCAGCAGTCTAGAGACAGACCGACGCTGACCACAGCGTCCTCGCCCCCTACCGTTCGCAAGGCGCCGGTAGCGCTCTGGTACGACACGCGCTCAAGGCGGCTCTGCACCCGACTGCGCCCCCGCCACCCACTCCACCCGCCAACGGGCCCACGACGCGCGGCGCGCTCACCGTCGCGCCGCCGCGCAAGCCTGTCAAGCGCGCGGCCGTGCATGTCCAGGTCGGCAACGAGGAGGCGAAGCGGTTCTACACGCGGCTGGGATTCAAGGAGGTTGGCGTGTGAGTATCGCAGCAAGTGGGGAGCAGGCGGGAGACTGTTACTGTCGACGAGTGGGCCATGCTCGACTGTCGCCTGAGGATAGGCCGCGTGCAAGGCGTGACCAGCTACCAGAGATTGTCGTGAGCTGGCAAATCACACCCTCCGCTATCACACCCTCCCCTGCCAACCCTGCATCATGAGCCAGCTTCTTGTATGGGCACCCAGCTGACATCAGCGACGAGAACTACTACTCCAAAATGGAGCCGCGAGCGGCGTGGCACCTTGTGTGCGAGGACATTGGCGCGGCCCTCGGCGAGGCGAATGGCGCGTAGGGCCTGTGGGGGTGGCTGTGGTGGTGAGGGATCGGGCATGCATCTGCATTGGAGCTGTGCTGATCGTCTGACGGCTTGGCTTCATCCTCTCCTAATCCACTGATAGGCTCCGTTGCACCTCAAGTTTGCAGCAATGCATGCTAGCGCGCGCTGTGCGTGCGCGTTTTGTCTACGTCTACTCGGATTCTACGCCGCAAAGCGGTATGCAAGACGGCCGGGGCCGCGTCCGCCGGGGCGGGCATGAAAGACGATCTGGAGAATGATATGGCTCTCCTGGCCAGGATGGGCCGTGCGAATGGCGAATGGGCGGTCAACGCTAACCCGATACAAATGGATCCGAAAAATGTAAATGGTGGTATTATCGCCGTCGTGTCCTCCCGACGCGCTCGCGCAACCAGTGGGCGCGCACGCGCTCGTTGCGGAGGGCGAGATAGATGTCCACGGCAGCGATCGAGTCCTCAAACTCGTGCAGGACGGAGAGCAGGTCATCGTCGCCCAGCTCCTCGTCTTGGATGCGGAGCACGGCCTCGGTGCGCCGCTGCGCCTCCGTCATGCCGGCTGTGAGTACCTCGGGCGCAGGTGTGCCGGGCTGTGTTGGCGAAGAGCTCGTGCCGGGGACATTGGAGAGCGCAGGGGCCTCGTCGCTTCGCGCTCCAGAGGATAGTTGCCGCAGGTGTCCAATTTGGGCGTGCGGGCTGTGAATTGAGAGGGGGAGGGAGGAGGAGGTCATGGAGCGCTCGCGGGTGGGCATTGGCGCGGGACGCAGATGGCCATTGCTGTTGCCGTTCTGACCGTGGCCTGTGTGGTGCCCGTTCGGATGGCCGTTGTGGTGCTCGTTACGCCCGTTCATGCTCACGTCGCCGTTTCCGCTCAGCAACGCTGTTGGCATGGACAGCAGCGGCGAGGGGACTGGCTCGCTGACGCTTGTCGGAAACTGGGGGGAGCGGCCGGGATATGGTGACTGGTTAAAGGTAAATGCCGTTTGGGGCGTTTGCTGCGGCCCGGTGGCTGGGCGGGACTGCGTGATGGTCGGTGTGGGTTGGGTGTGCATTGTCTGCGGCTGTGATGGTGTCTGCGGTTGGACCATGCTGCGCTGCTCGAGGGGGATGTTGTATAGTGGTGGTGTTGGTTGCGGCGGGGTCGGCGTCGGCGGCTGTGTCAGCTGCCCCGGCCGTGTCACTCGTTGACGTTTTGGAGAGTGATGTTGTGCTTGCGCCATCATGGTGGTGTCGTACTGCTGCATGCGCTTCTGGGTTGGCATTGCAAAGTGTCGAGTCTGTTGTCAGCAGGACCGCGGTGCGCACTCACGCCGTCGACAAAGGCAAACGAGGCGTCGACGGACTCGACGCTGTCGTCCCCGTCTGGCCAGAGATTCGACGTCTCTGGCCCAGCAGAGGTGATAAGACTGGGCTGCAGGCTGCCGTGATTCGAGAGCCCGTTCTGGCCGTTGGACATGACCAGCCCGTTGGTGGGCGTGAGATTCAGGGAAACGGCACCCCCAGAGCTCTCGGACGTGATGGTCGACGAGCTCGATGGCATGCGAGGCTTTGGTGGTCGTTGCTTTGGACGTGTCTCTTGAGAACAGAGCAGTCCCATGCGGTCGTAGCAGACGAGATGGATCTTTTTGTGCTTCCTGGCGTCGGGTATCTCGTTGTGAGCTGCGGAATGACAGGGTACTCACGACTTTCTCGGCGGCCTCCCAGGCAGCCTCGCTGGCGCAAAGCCGGTGCTCATTCCTGTCCCAAGCAAAGCCTGGAAAGGTTTCCAGCTCTCGGGCCACCTTGTACTCGCGCTGCAGACGCTGCCAGCGAGACTTGCATACGTCGGGAGTCTTCCTGCCGCCCATGTAGACATTGGCGTCCAGGATTTGGCTGGCCTCGTCCCAGACTTCGGCCTTGAAACCGTTATCGGCCGTCCGACCCGACTCGCGATACCGAAGGAGAATGTCCACGAGGATGTCCGTATCGCTGTCGGACCAGTGGGCGCTCTTCTTGCGGCTCTTGTCGTTGCCCGCGGCGGGACTGCTGGCGTGCGACTGGGACTGGGAATGGGAGTGGGTTTGCGATGGCGGACCATGGTGCTGTTGTTGGTGCTGCTGCTGGAGCTGGAGATGGTGCTGGGGAGGAGCGTGATGCTGGGATTCATGCTGGGGGTGCTGCTGATGTTGCTGATGTTGATCGGGATGCTGCTGTTGCTGGTGCTGCTGCTGATAACGTTGGTGCAGTTGCTGCTGCTGCTGCAGTGTGGGCACCGGCGGACCAGGCCCTGGGCCGTGAGCCACCGCCGGCGCCGCACTCATGCGGTGCGCAATGGTGGGCGGCGTGGCTCTGGGCGCGGGAGGCGTGGGGTATGTCGGCGTGGTGTCGCGCTACGCGAGCAGCATGGCGGGCACGGACGGGAGGGGTGTGTGGCTGATGCAAGCGGGGGAGGGATCGGCGGCGTGTTGATGGCCGCAATGGCCGTGCGCGCGGTGCTGCTCTGCAGAGCGTCGAGCGAGCAGCAGCAGACGACGCGGATAGAGTGGAAGAGAACGAGGGAAAGGTCCAGTCCAATGTAGGAAATGGATGAAACCCGGCAAGCCCGGAGCCCGCTGCCGCGCTGATCTTTTGCGCTCGAAAGCTGTCGAGCTGGCAAGGCTAGCCGCTCGCTGCTCGCAGTACACGCAGCAGGAGGAAACAAGAAACATGCATGCAGGCTTCCCCAGGTGGAAATGGTGCTACTGCGACAATGTGGCACCCACGCTACCCTTGTCTCTCCGCGTGCTCGTCCTGGCTGGCCCGATCATGGGCAATGCAATAATGGCATCATTCCGGCCAGCCGCGAGACGCTCTATCGCCATGCATCTAAGCGTGAGAAAGGTCAAGGACTCGAAGCGGAGGCCGTCGTGCCCGTCACAGTGTTACTGTGCACGCCTGGCGGTTGTTGCGTCGCGCTGGTGCTCAAAACCCCGGTTCTGGAGGGCACACGACGCGCGCGATTGGGCCCGCTGTTACAGCATGCGCTCAGAAGTTGGAACATTGCGTGCCACCGGGAATACCAGCGAGGTCAGCAGACGTCCTGCGGTCGTTCCATATGGCCGTGCACGTTGTCAACGAACCAGTGCGACAGCTTTTACGCTTCACCCGGGACTGTGCCTTTGACATGAGAAGAAACGCGGGAAGCGTTACAAGCTGCGGCACAGATTCAAACCTGAAACGCCCGTTTAGAATGCCTGATTAGTTATTTGGCCGGATTCATATGGGCTATTTCGGCCTGGGCTAGTTCCCGATCGACTACAGGCACAGTCCGCTCAGCATCATACCTCGACCACCAACTTCGCCATGGCCACCGACGACCTGCTCTACGACCCGGGCAGGACGTCTCCGCACTCGGACCTCGACAGCGACGATGACCTCGACCGCCCCGGGCCGTCGCGGCGGCTGAAGAAGAAGGCAGCCGCCAAGCGCAAGGGCAAGGGAGCGGTGAACGCCTGGGAGGGCACGTACAAGCGCTCCTGGGATGTGGTGCAGGAGGACGAGTCGGGCGGTCTGCAGGCAGCCGTGGAGAGCTTGATCGCGAGAGGGCGGCGGAAACGGTAGCTACAAGAGATTATGCAGAGCTGACCACAGCGCGCTGCAGTCTGAAGCACCACTGCGACGGTCGCTCGTGCGCCACATGTTTATTGTCGTCGACCTCTCCGAGTCCATGCGCGACCAGGACTTGCGCCCGAACCGCTTCGAGCTCACTCTGCAGTACCTCCGTGCCTTTGTGATAGAGTGGTTTGACCAAAACCCACTGGGACAGGTGGGCATTATCGTCCTCCGCGACCGCCTCGCCGAGACATTGATACCGATGGGTGGCAACCCGCAGGAGATCATCAGTGCCCTGGCGGACAAACGCAAACTCGAGCCGTCTGGCGAACCGTCCCTGCAGAACGGCCTCGTAATGGCGCGCGGCGGCATGAGCCACCTGCCCTCAACCTCGTCCCTCGAGATTGTCGTGCTCTTCAGCGCCATCTCGACAGCCGACCCCGACGGGCCAACGAACATCCACCAGGTCCTGCAGGATCTCGTCTCTGCGCGAGTGCGCACGACAATCATCTCCCTCAGCGCCGAGATCAAGATCTGCAAGCAGATCGCCGAGCGCACGGGCGGGCGGTTCGGCGTGGCCATTGACGAGGAGCACTACAAGGACCTCCTGTGGGAGACTATCCCACCACCAGCTCAGACGATTGCGCAGCCCACAACGATGAATGTGCGCGACGCATTAGCGCGGGGGGGTAGGGGACCAGCTGCAGCCGGCACCAAGCGGCCGGCACCCGCTGGCGACCTCATGGTTATGGGCTTCCCCACTCGTCTGCCTGGCGCGGGGGAGAGCTTCTGCGCATGCCATGGACTCCTCAAGCGGGGAGGGTACATGTGTCCCCGCTGCGGGTCGAAACTGTGCGACGTGCCGACCGACTGCGAGGTCTGCGGGCTGATGGTCGTCAGCAGTCCGCATTTGGCAAGAAGGTGATTGTCAGCTATGAGGGGATGCTGATGGCAGTTTCTGGCTTCTCTTCCCCGTGGCCGTGTACAAAGCCCTCGGGCGCGATGGTCTGGAGGAAACATCGTTGGCACGCTCGTGTTTCGGCTGCGACTCTGCGTTCCCGCTCCTGAGTGCCGCGACGGCCACACCAGCGAGCGAGGACGGCGTATCGCCCACTGGACGGTATCGGTGCGCCAAGTGCGAGAACGACTTTTGCATGGACTGCGACATCTACGTGCACGAGACGCTGCATACGTGTCCGGGGTGCGCGCAGTAGGCGTCTGCCGTTGCCAGCCGCCTCAGCTGGGATGGTCCCGAGCCCAGAAGTGTGATGTAGAACATGGACCCGCCGATGAAATATTATGCATTGATACAGTGTTCTAGTACTTGTGTCGAGTCGAGTAGTCGCGCGGCGACACGACCAGACCACGACCCTTGGATGCGCCGCGGTACACCGTCTCGATAATGTCGATGAGCTCCTGCTTGTCCGTAATGGCCCAGTTGCTGCTGTCAGCTTCCCGTATGCCGCAGCTCACATTTTGTTGTTGTTACCCGTGCCCAGATCGATCATGATGTGCTTGTTTCTGCCGTCAGCCCAGCCTACAAAGGTAGCGTACCGGTAGAAGAACATGAGCGTGCAGGCATCGTACAGCTCGTACATTTTGTTAAAATCGGGCACCTCGGTAATGTCGACGAGGTACATGATGGCGAAATTCTGAACCTTTTCGCTGACGCCGTACAGCGTCTCGTCCATCGCCATGCACTCTGGGTCGTGGTCGTGCCCGAACCGGATGCACACGACGCGGTCCTCCTCGACGAGGATCGCTTGGTCGACGTGCCAGCCGGAGTGCAGGCTGCGGTTAGTCGGGGAATGAGGGAGAGGAGGAGGCAAAGGAGAGAGATGTTAGACGGACGCAGCACAAAGCTGCGAAGGGGAAAGGCAGGGCTGGATGACAGGTGTCGAGCCGCACGGCGCAGCTGCATCGAAGGATATGACGGAGAGGACTCACTGGGTCATAAAGTACGACATCTTGACGAGAGACCGAGGTCAAGACGAAGTATGGCGCGAAAGGCAGAGTGGACGAGTGGATGGACAAACCCAAGTTCAGAGCAGAGGTCAGAGTTAGGTGGCAAACTAGTTTATCCGACATTCATCCCGCTGATCCTTGAACAGCTTTCGATTGCCATTGTCTTGCTTCGCTCCGTCCATCACGCCCAGATTGGTAGTCGATACTGATGCTTTCGCGCTGACAATAAACCATATGCTTCCTGATGGTGTCACAGCTGCGCCTGCAATGATGCCAAGAGTGCTTCTTGCCACCACTGATGGGTGGCTTGCCTATATGACCGCGCTCGTCTCTTCCTCCCCAGTCTACTTCTACTCTACTCTCATTTACAATGTGCCCTCCCCACTTTCCAGGTCCTCGGAAGGTGCTTCCGCTCCCCCGCCGCCCCCGCTCTGCGCGCGAACGCCGCAAGGCCGCGCAGTTCTCTGCGTCGCGCGTCAAGCAATGGGTGGCGGCGGTGAGGAAGCGGAAGCGGGACGAGTTTGAAGTTGAGGCCGCGTCCGAATACGAGGACGAGGACGAGGATGAGGATGAGGAGGTGGACGAGGGAGGTGAGGGCGAGGACGAGGAGATGGAAGAGGCGCAGGACGGGGAAGGGCAGGACGGGGAGGGCCAGGGCGGGTGGATGGTGGAAGGATGGGACGAGGACGACGAGGAGGTGCCGCAGGGCCGCCGCCGGTCGCTTGACAATGCTACGCGGTCGCGCGGCTTCATGCGGCAGTACGGCCGAAAGTGCGGCACGGCCGCGGCGTGGTGGGTGAGGCTTTATGGAGGATAATGATACTGATGGCAGTGGGAGGGTGAGACCGAGATCCACTACGCTGAGCCCGAGGAGGAGAAGAACGACGAGAGTGGGGAGGAGGAGGAGGAGGAAGAGGAGGAGGAAGAGGAGGAGGAAGAGGAGGAGGAAGAGGAGGAGGAAGAGGAGGAGGAAGAGGAGGAGGAAGAGGAGGAGGTGCATGAAGATGGAGAGGAAGAAGAATGCGAGGAGCATGACCAGGATGACCACCACGACCAGGACGAGGACGTGGACATGGTCGACGACGAGGACAATGACGACGAGGACGAGGGCGAGGAGTACGACTGTGAAGAGTAGGTCTACTTCACCTTAGAGTAGTACATACCCTTCATCCAACTCGACCGATCGTATGCAAGCGTTGTATAGCTCTCCCAGAAGCCAGTACCAATGCCAACGAATCCCCGTCACTACGGCGGCACACATGACAATGTACGGTATGCACATGCAGGAGATACAGGCTATGGAAACAAGCAACATCTAGTCCGCGCTCTCCGCATCGCTCGCGCCAAGCTCGAACCACTCCCCGCCGTCTCCCCAGTCCCACTCGCCCTTCTCGAACTGGCTCGTGAACGGCGTCAAAGCCTCCCGGGCAGCCCCAATGAGCCCCTCGCCGATATCCAGCGGCGGGAGGTCGATGAGCCGCGAGCCCTCTGCGCGCATGTCAGTGACCATGAGGCGGGGCGTGTCGCGGCGCGCAACGAGACGCGGGCTCTTGCCCGCCAGCAGGGCGGCGCGGGACTCGCGCCGCGACCGGCGTCGGCTGAGGTCGGCGCCCTGGAGCGAGAACGGCGACAGAGGCGACAGGACCGGTGACAATGGGAGGAGGTCGGGCGAGGCCACAATCGGCGCGACGGGCGACAGCGGCGCCAGGACCGGCGTGCCCGCTGGCACCGGCGAGTCCTCGTCGCTGTCCTCTGTGCCCATCAATGATCGCAACCAGTCGTCTAGCGTCTCGTAAACCTTTGCTGCCTCCTCGGCGAACCACGGAAAGATTGCAAAGTCGTGCACGGCGTCTGGCATGGGAAGGAGATAGTCTGCGCGCGGATTCGGATCCAGCTTGCGGCCCAGCTGGAGGCGGCGCCAGAGCTCATTGATCTCGAGACTCAAACGCTCGGCCTCGCCGTACACGACAAACATTGGCGGGAAACGCTCGAATGACAGGGGGCCAGTGGGGTGGGCGGGAATGAGCAGCGACGCTGGGGCAAGGTATGGATCCTCGTGCATTGCCTCCACTGGCAGGGCGCGAGTAAGGAGGCCAGAAGCGAACGGGCCAAACGTGTCGTCGATGGTATCGGTCTCGGCGTTGTGCTTGAGGCCGTCGCTGCCCCACTGGTGGGTAAAGCCTACATCGCACCATGGGGAGAGGAGAACGAGCGCCTTCGGACCCTTGAGACCGAGGGCCTCGCCGTTGTCACGCAGATACCTGGTCAATGCGAGGGCCAGGTGGCCGCCAGCACTGTCTCCACCGATCAGCAGGTCGCGCTCGTCGAAGCCTTCGACCTTGACGAGATGGTGATACCCCGAAATAGCGTCGAGAAGGGGGAGTGGCCACGGAGCCGTGGGAGCGAGACGGTAGTCAACAGAGAGGACGTGCGTGATCGGAGTGTACTGGACGAGCGACTTTGCGATCGACGATGTGAGGTCCGTCTCGGCTGCTGTGCCACAAACATACCCTCCACCGTGAAAGTGAAGCATAACCGGCTGCCCCGGCTCGCGTGGGCGAGGAGGCGCGTCTGGTGAGTCTTTGGGGCCAGTGAACCAAAAGCCTGGGACGGGCGCAAAGCCGTGCTCGGCATGAGGGGGGTTCCAGCGACCCCAGTGGCTGCGCTGAGGAAAGAGTTTGGGGTGCCATTTGCCTCGCGACTCATGCAGGTCGTCAAGAGCCTTGGCAGCGTGACCTCGAAGCCAGGTATCTGGCGCAGGTGCGATCTCAACAGGATGCGAGTGCTCCAACTTTTGCGGATCCTGGTCATCAGCACGGATCTCCCCCCTTCTTACCATCTGTGCGGCGAGGTCACGTCCCAGGTAGTCGATCTCGCAACGCGCGACCACAGCGCATATTCGACGGCTCCACCTCACACGTAGACAGCGCTTGAGAGTCCACGCGCGGCATGGCCGATTTCGGCGAGGGATGTAGAGGAGCGTCCAGAGCGGAACCAGGACAAACAAAGAGACGATCACAAAGAGCACGAGGTAGAGCCTTCGGGCGAGGTGGTGCCGAAGGATGGGATTCCTCGGGGCGCAGTCGATCTGCGTTTGGAATGGCGGTGGAGTGGGGTGGAGTGCAGCGGGTCGATGCCACAAGGAGTAAGAGAAGCAAGAGCAGCGTCAGCAGCTGACAACGGGTAGCGCAGTCGACTTACAGCTCGCGAGCGGATGGCCTCTGGTGTCATCTCGCCCCAGTCGTCGTCAACCAGGGCGCTGGTGGAGCTCTTGAGCTCGTCCACAAGGACCTTGGGGCCGAGGGGCCGTTGCCGGGTGCCATCTGGCATTTCCAGCTTTACAGAGGCAATGGGTGAAAGTGAATGAGAGATTTGTGTGACACAAGCGAGGTCGCCTCAAACCTCCCGGGGGCCGATGAACGAACGTGGGTGAGGCAAACAGAGGATGGCTTGCACTGGTGTGGTATGGTTGTGCGAGGTGGCGGAGGTGTGTAAAGGTGTTTAGTGTTGCTGTAAGAGCCGTGCTCGCTGCCTCGGAGCAGCTGTGGGCCAGGTGTGAGAGTGAGCAAGTCCAAGCTCGAGGTCGCGCGACCATGCATGCACTTTTGCGGGCTCGACATGACTTTGGTGATGACGTAACAGCTGTCGCCACTTACGCCGACGCCGACAGCCGTCTCCGTCATCTCCGTCTCGGACTCCAATACTGAGCGGTTGTGATCACCATCGGCGTCCTGCTCGACGTCGACGAGACTGAAGGGTGCAACATCAAGAACAGCCGCGAGCGCGCCGTCCACTTTGCCACCCACAGACGCGACGCGCCACCCAGCGTTGTTGTTCCTGTCCACGTGCCAGGCACCGACTGTCTCCGCCGCATCTCCCACCCTCGCCAGCGCCGACGCCGACGCCGAGTACAGCATTGCCCGTTGGGGAAGCGGCGATGGTGAGCTCGATAGTAGCAGTCCCGTAGCATTGCTCTACCGTCCACTCTACATCCTCCCCGTCAACCGCGGCCCGCACAACTTTCCACAGATACGGCCTGGTCCGGGTCAACAAGCGGGAGTCGACTGCCCTTAGTGGAATCAACAACTCTTTGCATTCAAACTCTCTCTCATTTCGACTCTGGCGCGGTAGCTTGCACGGGAAGGAGTGTGCACAATGTCGCCGCCGCCAGCATTGGAGGATGACTTGTCCCCGGCGCCGTCGCCGTCACCATCGCCATCGCCCTTCTCGCGACTCCAATCCCAGCACCCCGCCAGCAAGTTTGGCCAGCGCAGTGCTCTCGGAGTCGCCGCCCCGCACGCTGGACCTACCGCTACTACCGGCGCCAGCGCAGCAGCAGACGCGCTCTCAACGCCGCAGCACAACGACTTCCGTCGCCCCTCCTCCATCCGCCCATCATTCAGTACTCTCCGAGGGCACCGCCCGTCCACTCTGCGGCGCACCTCGAGGGCCAGCCGTCTAGCGCTTGATGACGACGACCATGAGGGACGCAAGCTTCCCACACTCGTGCCCGGTATCAGACCCGCGTACTCGACGCCACTCCCCGTGCTCCCCATGATCGTGTTGTGTATTGTGAGTCGCAGTCTTGGCCGTCAACAGGCGTCGCATTCCGCGGCTGCCCCAGCCAGCCACGTACACGACACGCGACTGACAATCCAGGCCATGCTGTCCGAGCTGCTCTCGGCCAACCTGTCCCAGCCGTTCATGCTCAAGATGGTCGAGAGTAAGCGTTGTTGTTGTCTGGCTGACGTTAGAATTCTTCCTGGCGTCCGGCAAGGAGCATGACAGTGAACTAGAGGCGGCAGTTGGTCTCTGGACCGGCAATCTGGTATCCGTCTTCTACATTACTCAGTTCTTCACGTCGCTACTCTGGAGCAGCATTGCCGACCGCCACGGTCGTCGAGCCGTTCTTGTTGCCAGTATGGCTGTGAGTTCCTGTGTTATCGTCGCTGACAGACTAGGGTAGTGGTGTCGGTTAGACTCGTTCATGGCTCCCTCGCTAACAACTAGCTCTTCTGATGTTTGGTACCTCCCAGTCGCTACCCGAAGCTATCTGTGTTCGACTTATCCAAGGCATCTTCGGTGGCGCTATCGGCGTCGTGAGTAACAGGTTACTTGCTGCGCAGGCCTGACTCTAGTTCCGCGGTTCTATCCGTGATATCACCGACGATACGAACGCTACGCGTGCGTATGCTGTACTCGGCTTCTCATGGGGTCTCGGTGGTGTCATCGGACCGGTGAGTGGCCAGCATATCAAGCTGACTTCAGATTCTCGGTGGTGTCTTTGAAAGTCCTGCCAAGAACTTTGCCAACACTTTCCTCGGCCGCATCGAGATCTTCAAGCGTCTCCCGTACTTCCTGCCCACACTCCTCGGCGGCTCAATCATGTTCGTAAACGCCATCCTATCATGCTTCCTGTCCTGGGATGGTGGTGTTCGAGGAGGCCAGCGTCTCCAACTTGAAATCGAGAAAGATGAGCCGCTCGCTCCAAGTCGGACTGAGGCCTCGTCGCCGGTGCCAAGCCGCGCCCCGGCCTCTGCGTTACGTATCAACAAGCCGGGCCGGGTATTCTCCATGGCTCAGGCGCACGAGGCGACTCCATTGGGCCAGTCCGCTCATGCTCCCTATGGCCAGTCCGTTCCTGCCACATCTGGACGGATGCATCGCGAGAGCCTCGCCAGTATCGGCACGGCCTACGGGTGAGTCGTCCACTGCACAACGCGCTGACTTTAGCTACGGTGGTATTCGATCCAAGCATCCGACCCTTGCAGCTCGCCGCGCAATAGAGGCGGCGCGCAGGTTGTCTACCGCCCAGGGCCACGATAATAACGACAACGCAGATGACAACGATCCGCGCAAGGTCAGTTTGGCGACGAGACTACTCCTTGCGAATGAGGACAATACTTTCAACCTCAACGACGTCTGGCTCTCTGCGGCTGTGGCTCAGGATACCGCTGTCTTCGATGACGACGACGAATACGACGAGGATATGGATCTCGAAGACGAAGCACAGGACAGTGTGATTGACCTGGACGACAGCTCATCTCTTGCTCCCACCGACCACATGGAGAGTACTCCGATGCAGACGTCGCCGGCGTCGCCTAGCATAGGACGCAACCGCACTGCATCCACGCGGTTCAACCCCAGATCCCGCCTCACTAGTGTCGCTAGCGACTTTCGTCGCACGCGCCGCGGCTCGACCTCCTCCAGACGCTACAGCGGCTCGTCAAGCGTGGTGCCGTCCATTTTCGCCAACACCGGTGTCGCCTCAACCCCCGGCATTGCTGCGTTCGAGGAGCCGTCCGACTCGAGCGACCCATTCTCCCCTACTGGTACCGTCCGTCGTGTCGGCGCGCCAACGGCCCTCACTGCCATTTCCGAGCAGCACCACACTCCCACCACGGCCAGCCCGGCGAGTACTCAGATGACGGAGAAGCCTTCCTCGCGCTGGAAGCTGCTGCCGCTGCTCGTCATTGCCCAGTACGGCATGCTCTCGTGCCACGACTCTACACACGGTCAGATCTTCCTGTCCTTCGTTATAACGTAAGCTGGGTCGGTCGCCTCTGCTGACGTTTAGGCCCTACGCGTCGGGTGGTGTAGGCATTAGCCCTGCCAACTACTCGGTCTTTGTCGCCATCATGTGTGTCGGCCAGCTGATCTACCAATTCTACCTCTTCCCTCGCCTCGGCCCTCCTCTGGGACGCTTCTCGCACCTGCAGATGTTCAGGCTGGGGTGTGCGCTCTACGTGCCAGGCTACCTTGTCATTCCGCTGCTGCACAAGTTTGCGTCGCCCGACAAGTCTGGTGGTTTCGTCGTCATGACTGTGATGTCCCTCTTTTCGTACGTACATCACGCGATCGCACTGACGCCAGGTGTCTCCGCTACTGCGGTGGTACATTTGCATACACCTCCATCATGATCCTGATCGTGAGTACAGGCGGTGGCGCAGCTAACAGCAGAACGCCATGTCCCCCCCGCACCTCATCGGCCTCGCCAATGGACTGGCCCAGTCAACAGTGTCCTGCGCGCGCTTCTTCGGCCCTGCTCTTGGAGGGTCCATCTGGAGTGCCAGCATCAACGGCAACCCCGGCGGCTATGCCTCTGGCTTCTACACAGTTGCCATGTTAGCATCCATCCAGGTCGCTCTCTCCTTCCTCATCCGCTGAGATAGAGATCCAACAGCATTGCTATAATCACATCACCCTCCCCTCCATGTCTCGTCATCGTTTCCATCGCTTGTCCTTATCCATACGTCTCTTGTACTGCCACAGTAGCGAGTATGTACGCCATCGGATCCATTTTTTCCCAGCCTGACGTGTACTTTTTGTGCCGAGCCCGACGTATCAATCTGTCACTGACCCTGGCTGTACTCCGCGGCTACAGCGTCACCACCGCCGTGCTCATCCATCAACCTCCTCTTCTCCTCACACCACTCGGAGGATCCAGCATGCCCATCAGCGACAAGGAGCAGGCGGCCATCAACGCCGTGCGTGGAGGGTTAGAACGCCGACTGACGTACAGGCTGCGGCGTACGGCATCAAGCCGCATCTCGGTGAGCTACCGCGCCGCTTCAAGTGCTAATGTTCAGACTACAGGACCGTGTCGGCCGTCAATGGGCAAGTCATCCACTGCGACGTGTACTAACATCTTAGTCCTCTTGTCGTCCTCGACAACGTCTCTGTAGGTCAAGAACGTGGACATTTGCTCACTTCAGTTCCCGTCGTACAACGAGATCGTGCAGCTCACCCTCCCCGATGGCACTACTCGCGGTGGTCAGGTGCTCGAGGTCAGCGGCAAGAAGGCCATCGTCCAGGTGTTCGAGGGCACCACTGGTGTCGACACTTCGGCGACGCGCATCTCGTTCTCCGGCAGCAGCATGAAGCTCGCTGTGTCCGAGGACATGCTGGGTCGTGTCTTCAACGGCTCCGGTAACCCCATCGACAAGGGACCGCGTGTCTGGGCCGAGGACTACCTTGACATCAACGGTGAGCTTATGCATCCCCGATTAAGCTGACCGCAGGCTCGCCCATCAACCCGTACTCCCGCATCTACCCCGAGGAGATGATCCAGACGGGTATCTCGACCATCGACACCATGAACTCGATTGCGCGTGGCCAGAAGATCCCCATCTTCTCCGCGGCCGGTCTGCCGCATAACGAGATTGCCGCCCAGATTTGTCGTCAGGCTGGTCTCGTCAAGCACCCGCAGGCAGGCAAGCCCACCAAGTCGGTGCACGACGACCACGAGGACAACTTTTCCATCGTCTTCGCCGCCATGGGTGTCAACATGGAGACTGCGCGTTTCTTCATGCAGGACTTTGCCGAGTCGGGCTCGATCTCCAACTCGACGCTGTTCATCAACCTGGCTTCGGACCCGACCATTGAGCGTATCATCACCCCTCGTCTTGCCCTCACCACCGCCGAGTACTTTGCGTACCAGCTCGAGAAGCACGTGCTGGTTGTCATGACCGACATGTCTTCGTACGCCGATGCGTTGCGTGAGGTCTCGGCTGCGCGTGAGGAGGTGCCCGGTCGTCGTGGTTACCCTGGTTACCTCTACACCGACTTGTCCACTCTGTACGAGCGTGCCGGCCGTGTTGAGGGCCGCAGTGGTTCTATCACCCAGATCCCTATCCTGACCATGCCCAACGACGACATTACCCACCCGATTCCTGACTTGACGGGCTACATTACAGGTGAGCTGAGCGAGCAGCATCACCATCTGACAGCCAGAGGGCCAGATTTTCGTCGACCGTCAACTCGACAACCGCCAGATCTACCCGCCGATCAACGTGCTGCCGTCGCTCTCGCGTCTGATGAAGAGCGCCATTGGCGAGAAGCTCACTCGCAAGGACCACGGTGATGTCTCCAACCAGCTGTACGCCAAGTACGCTGTGGGCAAGGACGCGGCGTCCATGAAGGCCGTTGTCGGTGAGGAGGCACTGAGCGCGGACGACAAGCTTGCGCTCGAGTTCCTCGACCGCTTCGAGAAGGAGTTTGTCGGCCAGGGCCTGTATGAGAGCCGCACGATCTTTGAGTCGCTCGACATTGCATGGGACCTGCTCCGTATCTTCCCCAAGGAGTCGCTTAACCGTATTAGCCCCAAGATCCTCCAGGAGTTCTACTCGCGCAAGGCGAAGGAAGTGTCCAAGAAGCCCCAGCAGGCCAAGGAGGAGAACCTCATAGACGCCTAGTTTTAAGAATGTATACCAGATCGGATCAGTGTTCATAGACATTAGCCTTTCATCCTAATTGGTGGTCACGTGCCTGACCTCTAGCTCGCTTGGACGCGTCGCCGCGACTTGCAACAACAATACCACGACCAGCACAATGTCCGGGCGGCACGCGGAAGAGATAGCCAAGAAGAAGCAAAAGCTCGCCGAGCTGCGCCGCGCGCGCGAGGGCAGGCTGAAGCAGGTGCAAGAGGCGGAGAGCGCCGGCGCGCCAGTCGTGAGTATTGTCCACATCGTATTCCGCCAGCAGTCGTTGCAGCTCAGTTATACCTGCACGAGCTGACCCCAGTCCCTCGTGTCGTCTAGGAGAGAAGTGGACTCGCTCGTCGACTCGCTCCTGTCCTCTCCGCGCCCAAGCTCGCCGTATGCGGGACCGAGCCGCTCGTCCCTCGCGTCCGCTGGCGCGCCGAGCGGGCGGTCCACGCCGCCTGCGACCTCGAGCGTGCCGGGCACGCCTGCTGGACGGAATAGTACTGGTCTAGAGTGCGTCATGTCCTCCCGGAGCTTCGCCCAGCTGAAGAGCTCGCACCAGCTGACAACAGCGACCTGTCTCGAGAACCGGCAGCGCCCGTACCCGTACCAGAGATCGCGGTGGAGTATGTCGACACGTACACCGAGATCTACGACATGCCCTCCAAAGTACCCATCAGAAAGGAGATAGCTGACCGCAGTCGGTGAAGAAGGAGACGTACTCGAAGGCCGTGCAGACCGCGATGGTGTCCACGGGCACGGGCACGGCCGATACGCCAGATGAGGACGAGACCGAGTTCCGCAGCGGCGGCGCAGGACGGGAGACGGAAGACGAGATGCGCGCGCGCATCATTGCCGAGCTCGACGAGGAGCGACGGGTGCTTGAGAAGGAGCTGAAGGAGTTGAAGGAGAAGACGGACAGTCTCCAATTACACCGTGAGCTTTGTTGATGTATAGGGCTGACGGCAGACCTGCCCGATGACCAGCGACAGGCGATTCTGAGCGCACCGGATTTCTCGAGCTTCTTGGAGGGCAGCTCGCGGATTGTCCAACGAGCCTTGAGCGACAGCTACGATTACATCAAGGACTACACTATTGGTGTCGAGGGCGCTTAGTGGGTCCCTCAGCTACAAGGAGCTGACCGCAGCGACGATGGCGAGGGACAAAAGGTCAAGCTGTTCTGCGCCTTCGCGGACGAGCGATGGACGCACGGACGGTCAGTGACCGACCTCGACTGGTCGTCCAAGGTAAAGAATGCTTTTGCATCACTGACAGCAGTTTCCTGAACTTGTCGCCGCGTCCTATAACCGCAACCCGTCTGCCCCAAACGACCCAGAGGGCATAGTAGCCGTCTGGAACCTGCATCTCCAAGAACGGCCCGAGTTCGTCTTCCACTCCCCTTCAGACGTCCTCTCCGTCGCCTTCTCGCCCTTCCAGCCCACTATCCTCTTTGGTGGTACATATTCCGGCCAAGTACTCGTCTGGGACACGCGATCAAAGCACCTACCGGTCCTCAAGACGCCCCTCTCCGCCAGCGGCCACACCTACCCGATCTACTCGATGAAGATGATCGGCACGCAGAATGCCCACAGTCTCATCACGAGCAGCACGGACGGACTCGTGTGCACATGGCAAACAGATATTCTCGCCCAGCCCCAGGAGGCGCTGTTACTCTCAATGCCCGCGCAGCCGAGCGTTCACAACAAGACCGACGAGGTGTCGATCACCTGTCTCGACTTTGCCGAGAACGAGACCGCGAGCTTCTGGGTCGGCACGGAGGAGGGATCAGTGTACCAGGCGAACCGCTACGACCGGGCATCGGCGAAAGCAGGTCTGAACCCAGAGGACGTGTACCGCGGCCACGCGGCGCCAGTGACCGGCCTGCACTTCCATCCGTCCACGGGTTCCGTTGACCTGAGCGATCTATTCCTCACGACCTCGGTGGACTGGACTGTGAAGCTGTGGCGCGCACGGCCGTCGGCCGCGACGAAGGGTGTGCCCTCCGCGCCGTCCAGCGGCGTCGCGCCTCTCCATTCGTTCGAGGAGGCAGACGACTACGTATTCGACGCCAAGTGGCACCCGACCCATCCAGCTGTGTTTGGCACCGTGGACGGCACAGGCAAGTTTGACCTGTGGAACCTCAACTCGGACGTTGAGGTTCCGCTCGTCAGCGCCCAGGTCTCTAATAGAGCTCTGAACAAGCTCGCGTGGGACAAGGGGCCGGGCAGCCGTAAAGTCGCCCTTGGCGGCAGCGACGGCACGGTGTACGTGTACGATGTGGCGGAGAAGGTTGTCACGCCACGGGAAAGCGAGTGGGGCGAGATGCAGAAGAACGTCCAAAGCCTCACTGCGCAGCGCGACGGCGGCCTTGGGTTGGGCGCATTGGCCGAGCCGTCTCGGTATGCAGCTAGATAGCGCTAGATCACGGCTGGTTATGTCTATGCATGTCACTAATGACCTCGTCTATGTGCACTCTCCTAGCCGAGACTGGAATACCCTCCCCGCCCAGTACTTCCCCTCACGCTCCCGAAGAGGTGCCCGCCAAAGTCCTGCATCAACGCAGGCAGCTCGCGCCAGAAATCCCTGTGCGGCACAAGGTCCCATCCGCGCGCAGAGTATTGCTGGTGGTTGTACACGATGCCGACGACAAAGTATGCCACGAAGGCGAAGATGGAGAGCCAGAAGACGAATTTGAGGAAGCCGAGGAAGCCGCCGCCGCCGGCGCTCACGCGGGGCGCGTCCTGGCAGGCGGACGGGTGCGCCCACTCAATCTTCAGCACGCCGTTCGTATAGGACTGCAGTTCTGGATCGGAGGCTTCGGGCGCGCACTTCAGGAAGAGCTCTAGGGAATGTTTCGTGCTGCTGTCAGTGTGCTCCATGGTCTCGCGAGCTGTATCACAACAAAGGCCGAGCATAGGCGTCGTCAAGGACGAGAGGCCCAGCATTGCCGACCTGGTAGACTACACTCCTGGGGCCATGGACTCACCCAACATACTCTCCAGATTTGACGACCATCCTCAGCCCGTCGACGCCGTTGCCGTACGCGCTGACCGCGATGTCCGAGTCGGGCGTGTCGCCCGTCCAGATGGGAATGACGTTCGTCACGCGATCTGGTTCGGCCGCGGATGGTTTGTGGTTCACGAGCGTGAGGCAGAAGCGCGAGTCCTCGGCACACTGGAGTCAGTCTTCTTCCATCTCCAAGCTTCGTCAAAGCCGAAATGCAGCAGTTGTCCTGCACGGCGGAACACGGCAGGAGTGGCTGATGGCCTAGGAATAACCCACCTGGTCCTCATCTGCCACGTTATCCTCCTTGCCGACCTTGTCACACAGGTTGAACCGTGCCCGTGCCTCGCTCTTCGTCGGCGGCGTGTCCGTCTCCTGGCTCACGACGTGCACGCCCGCCAACGGCGTCAGGTCGTACTTGACGCCAGAGGCAACGACGTTGTCGCACGAGAACGCCGCCGCGGGAGCGGCAAGCGCGAACGCGAGCGCTACGCCTAAAAGCGCGTTCAGTCGAGATCTTGGCCGCATGATGCTCTTCCGCCTCGACAAGTGTAATGAAAACGGTGATGTTGTTGCGCGAAATGAGTGGCCAGGTGGCAATGACGATCGCGGGAGCATTTCCACGCGAGTCTTCATTGCAGGCACTAAGTGATTCGAGGTGACAATTGTCGCCAACGACACATCCGCCATGGCTGTCGAGACGGCCTCGGGGAGCGCGACGCCCGCGCAGGCGCGGCCGGTGCCCGGCGAGTCGCCGTACCACGAGAGCTCGCAGTTCAAGCACTGGCGATACTCGCGCGCAGGGCTGGCCACGCTGCGCCTAGAGCTGAATGAGCGGAGCAAGGAGGTGACGGCGAGGAATCAGGAGGCGGAGAAGGTGCGTTAGCTAGACCAGCTGGACGGATAGCTAGAGAAGAGTAGAACGCTGACGGCAGGCGGCTCAAGAATCGCTTGGGCACAAGTTCACATCCCCGCCGCCGACGGCCGCGTACCTCAGCGTCGACGACGAGCTGTTGCTCGTGCGCTTCTACTGCTCCCACGCGTCCACGATCTGCAGACAAGGCTTTGGCCTGCCTGAAAGCGTCGAAGCAACGGCAATGTCGTACATCAAGCGGTTCTACCTCAAGAACTCGGTGATGGAGTGGCATCCGAAGAACATCATGTGCGTTTTGCCTCTGGGTAGGAACTGACAGCAGGCCGACATGCCTGTTCCTCGCGGCCAAGACGACGAACCACCCCATCCCGATCGACGTGTTTGTCTCAAAGCTGCAGGGCTTCAAGGCGAACGACGTGCTGGACCTCGAGTTCCTTGTGGCGCAGAGCCTCGCGTTCGAGTTCTGGATCAGAGGCGCCGACAAGGCGCTGCGAGGCTGGTCCCTCGAGCTGCAGTCCGCGCCGAGCATTGGCGGTGTCAGAGCGCCGGAACGGGTGCAGCGGAGTCTGCCCAGCGCGCTCAACATGCTGAGCAACGGCCGCTTGACCGATGCCGAGTTTCTGTACTCTCCCAGCCAGGTCGGGCTTGCGTGCTGGCGATTAGCCGACCGAGAGCTGGTGGACGCGTTTATGGACCAGAAGTACGCCGTCAAGAACGGGAATGGCGAGGCGAACGGGGCGGAGAATGGCAGCCCTGCACTCAGCCGCGAGAACAGCCAGAACGGTACCAGCCGCGAACCGTACGGTGTTCCCCGCGCTGGGCTTGAGCGGATCCTCGACGAGGTCGAGGCGTTGATTATCGAAGCGGGGGACGGCAAGTTTGACCTCAAAATGATCAAGGGCGTGGACAAGCGATTGAAGGGCTGCACGAACCCCGAAAAAGTTCCCGGCACCGCACTGTATATCAAGCGCAAGGCCGAGCAGGAGGCCAAGGCTGCCGAGGAGAAGGCTGCAAAGAGCGCGAGGCTCGCAGAGGCGCGTGTTGGTGACGAGCTCGTGTTCGGCGCGCCGCTAAAGAAGGAGGGCATGGAGGGGCTAGGCGCACCGTTGAAGGGCGAGGATCCGTTCGGCGCGCCGTTGGAACGTAAGAGTGAGACGACATTGGGAGGCAAAGAGGAGCCACTGTAACTTAGACACCATGTACGCATTAGGCCACCGACTGACAGAATGCTGATGGATTCACATACATGATGGCAGTCAAGCTGCCCACTTATGATACAGGTCAAGGTGTGCTACACAGGCATCCGGTAATGGAGGAGATGAGCTTTACAGTTGCGACTACTCGGTGGTGATCGGCTTGGGAGCGACGATGCGAATGGTAACGGGTCCGAACGATTCCTCCTGCGAGAGAGCGAGGAGGTGCTTGGTTGCGAGGGCTGGTGAGTTAACCATGAACAGCTCTTAACTCACTGAGACAGTTATAGAATGCCTGGGCCGCGGTCTTCTTGGTCGCAGGGCGGGGTAGAATGTCCTCGAGCTGCACTTCATCGGCGCCAGCGTTGTTCATCTTGTCCTCGACGTATCTGGACTCAGCAGGGTGAGTAGGCGAACCCACTGGAAGAACTGGCGACACTGGGCTTCAATCATAGCCATCATGCCAGGAGAATACGGCGCCTGCTCTTCGTTATCGCCATCATTTGCAGGTACTGCCATGAGTTCAAGTCGAGAAGGGCCAACCCACGGGCGTCGTGGTCGATGTCCATCAGCTCGTCGGCAGGAATGGCACTGGCCAAGGAGCCTGAACGAGACCGGATGCGTGGAATCATAGGCGAGCTTGTCTGCCTGCCACGAAGACTGCTATGAGCGTTCGAACAAACCGCCAACTCACCGTTTCTCCTCTGGTGTCATGATGCTAAAGCGGCGGTGGCTTGCTGGAGTCATGTCGCCAGCATGGACAGGGAGCTCAAGCGATTCATCGAATTCCCACTGAATATCAGCTTTTGTTCCACGAATGCTCACCGGGAAAGCAGCGGTATCGGCGTTCGTCTGGCGACGACCATGCTCAGGCGAGTTCTAGTGGTCAGCGCGGAACCGAGAGCCTGAATGCCCTTCACCGAGTGGCCACCAGGCGCTGAGTTCCTCGCGTTGGGAGGGCTGGAGGGAGGAAGATCCTGGAAGTTGAAGCCCTAATACTGTCAGCAGCGACCATGTTCAAGCTTACATCGTCGACCGTGTTGTGCTGAATATCCCCGGGCTCGTTTGACGACCACGGCTGCTCGATGGGATCGCTCTCCGGGTTGGGCAGCTCCTGGATGTGGGCCGGGATGGCGCCCTTCTCCTTAAGACGGTGGTGCTCGACGTCCTTCTCCCACTGGAACTGGCCCGGCTTGCAAGTCGCCTGGTAGAAGGCCGACATGCCATCGTCCAAGACTAGTGTTAGTACGGTCACTCACTTTGACTCACACTCCACCCACATTCCTCCAGCATCGAAGATACGTAACGCAAAGTCGATGTTCGCCTGCTCAGTGTGCTTAGCTTGCTGCTCTTCCTTCTGCGGTGCCATCTCCAAGGCGTACGTATTGCTGTCCGCATTAGGGTCATCGGCATTCTCGAGGTGCTGAATAGTGAGTTTCTATTCGAACAGTAACCCACTTTGTCGATAACAATCTTCTTCGCCTTGCGCTTCTTCTTTGGCACGGCAGGCTGTTCTTCCTCCGACTCATTGCTCGGGGAGCTGGACTTTCGCTTGGCGTGTGGGCTCTTGCTCGGCTCCTGCATTCTGCCATCAGTAGGTCCTGGTACTGCAGCTTACTCAGCGGTTGGATCTTGGTCTCGGTCCTGAGGCGGGGCGTCAAGCTCCATCATCTCATCGGGATTGATGTTAACCTCGAGTGAGCTGTCGACGGCCTGTATGTCGGCGTTATCGGAAGGTAGAGGAGGTGGACCGTCACTGGAATACTGAGCGCCCAGATCGAAGTCATTGATGATGCCAAGATCAATCGGTTCAAACGTGGTGACCTCGTCGTACGGGTCAGAGTTTCGCCCAATGCGATTGCGCGATCCGGTAGACGAAGCTTGGCTTGAAGGCGGGAGTGAGTTGCTCTTTTCTGGCTGTCAGTGGATAGTTTGAGTGCGCTCACCTCGAGAATTCTCCACATCATTCTGCTCCTCGCTGGGCTCTTCGGGAGGCACCGAGGAGAGCTGGGTACTGACGCCAAGAGGGATGTTGAGATTGTCCTGGCATCAGTTAAGGCAGCCAGTAGCCGCACCAAGCTGAATCCGAAGTCGAGAGCCGACAATGGGTCGTCCCCGGCGTAGTCGAGCAGGTTGCCGAGGGTGATTTGGTGTGCACTGGGTTAGTCCCGAGCGGGCGGAGACTCACGATGCCTTACCGCCGTCCTGCAGGTCAAGGCCACCGTCGGCGATCGTGCTGTTTAGCGTCACGCCATTGCCGAAAGTAGCAACGATGGATCGCCGCAGTGTTGTGTCGAATGTGCGGACATCCTGCAGTCAGTAAACACCATTAGTTGTGTTTACCGAGTAAAACGCTTCGAAATTCTGGTAAAATACACTGCTTGTCAGTCTGAACGACGAGAGGCGCGGTAAATGCCGCCGACATACCGGGCTACTCCCACGAGCAGTTGGCTGCGGAGCCGAAGGGCCATGGGCTCTGGAGGGTTGGCGATGAGGTCGCACGTAGTCGTAATCTCGACGCTAGACAGCTGTTTGCGGGTAACCTTCTTGCTGCGAGGTCCAAGAGTGGCCATGAGCCTTATGTTTAGTACTCCAAGAGAATGGGGCGCTCACCAGATGATGCCCAAACTGTAACCGTCAGCAAACGTCGTTCTGCCACTCACGATCCCTTCCTTGTCGTGCTCAGCTCGTCGGTGTAGAACATGCTGGACGTTGTCGGTCACCAATATGAGCAGATGGTGAAGAGAGACTTTTCAAACGGCTGGATGAGCGCGATGCCCCAAGCTCTATGACCCGCTGCGAGGAAGGATCGTCGGGTGTGCCACAGTGTCAGAGGTGGACCACCTCCACCTTCCTCGGAATGCGGGATTAATCCAACTCATAAATACGGCCTAATATTCAACTCGAGGTGGCAACAGAGTGCTTACTCTTCGTTGCTATCCATTCACCATGGCCCCGCTGTCAGCAACAGAGAAGCAGAAACTGCTCCTACAGCAAGAGATTGCAAAGCTCTCCGGTGAGCTACCTCCCCTAAGTGCCGAGCTGACATCCAGGCGAAATAACACGTCAGGCCACGAACAACCGCCCATCTTCATATCATCCTTACAAGGGATATCCGCCTCGAGGAGGATTCCGCGGCAAGCCACGGGGACGTGGTCGCGGTGGAGCAGGCTACAGCCTTGACCTGCGTGCTAACCGTCCGTCTGCGAGCTCAACCTCGACTGCGAGCGCGAGCGCAAGCGCGGCATCCGCGTCTGAATTCCGCGAGGAAGGGGAGGTCTCGCCCCCACCAGAAGCAGCTGCGCCCACCCGCCCTGCCCCAACGGGTGAAGGTTGGGTCAAGAACACAAGCAAACGAGGCAACATGAGTCTCATGACTGTGCAGAAAAAGTTCGTACGCACGGACCCACTTGTCTGACCTTGTAGGAACGAGCTCGCCGCGCGCCCGCCACCACCGCGCCGCCCAAAGGTACCTGCCCAGGTGCAGGTGCTTCAGTCGACGTCAGAGTCCACCCCAGGCGGCACCGAAGCGAAGCGTGTCGTAATCGACGGCGTCATCTTTCAGTTCGAGGATGGCGGCAAGAAGCTCGCCAGGATCGGAGGTGCGGTGGAGACGCGTCCACATGCTGATCCCCAAGAGCTGCCTTCAGCAGCTGGGCCATCTATCGAGACACCCACGCGGCAGTCCCTCAATTACGCCGGCGAGCGCTACCGCCGCACCAAGCGCGGCAACCTCATGTCCAGATCTTCGTGTGTTTCCTGACGCAACTTTCCGCAGACGCTGACACTGCCAGTCTCTCTTCAAAGCGTGCCGAGCAGGCGCGCAAACCCTGCCGGTACTACACCAAGACGGGTGCGTGCCGCCGACCGCGCTGGCATCCAAACTTCCCATTACAGACACTGACTTCTAACCAGGCCGCTGCGACCGCGCTCTGACCTGCCCATACAAGCACATCCCAGACCGTCTCGCCATCTGTCCTCGCTTCCTCCGCCACTCCTGCCCCCTTGGCGCCGAGGCGTGTCCTCTCTCCCACTCCCCATCCGCTCACAACACACCCTCCTGCGTCCACTTCCAAGCTACCGCAACGTGCCGCAACGGCGACGCGTGCCTCTACCCACACGTGCGCGTTGCCGACAACGCGCCTGTTTGTGAGGCGTTTGCGCGTGAAGGCTGGTGTGATCGTGAGGCAGGTACGTGCCCCGAGCTGCATATCTGGGAGTGCCCAGAGTGGCATGCCAAGGGGACCTGCTCGCGCGGGGCCAAGTGTGGCTTGCGTCATGTGCTGCGTGCAGAGAAGGATAAGAAAGCCCCCGTGCCCTCTGCTGTCCTTCCTGTTGGCGGGACATTTGAGGACCAGGCCGACTTTATCGGTGTGCCCGGTGAGGTGTTCTCTGAGACGGAGAGCGAGGAGGACGAGGAGGAGGGCGAAGAGGAAGAGGAGAGTGAAAGTGAAAGCGAAAGCGAAGACGACACTCTCGTGAGCGACCAAGGTAAGATGTCCGATGTTCCTATGGACTCGGACGACGATGAGGAGCGTGTCCTGGCCGTCCTCTAGAGACTAGACCATGTTGTACCGTGTCACTGTACATTATCCAAGAGCATGTGAATGCATCGATACAAGCATGCCTGCGGCGGTCGCCGCTTTTAACTACTAGATTACATCTGCTGCTGGTGCTTGGCCTTGACGGCCTCACGACGTGCGCGCACACCAGCCCGGAGCTCGTCAAGAAGCGGCAAGGTCTGCTCGATCGAGATGCACGCGTCCGTGATAGACACACCGTACTTGAGTGCGTTCGGGCCCTCGGCGGGGATCTTTTGGTTGCCCTCGTTAATGTTGGACTCGATCATCACACCCATGATCATGCTGGCGGTAGGGCCGCCGCTGCTGAGCTGGGCTGCGACGTCCTGGCCGACGTTGATCTGGCGGGCGTGCTGCTTGCTCGAGTTGCCGTGCGAGCAGTCGACCATGATGCGGGGGCTCAGGCCGGCCTTCTTGAGCTTGTTGCCGGCCTCCTCGACGTACTCGGCCTCGTAGTTCGGGCCCTTGGACGAGCCGCGGAGGATGATGTGGGTCGAGTTGTTGCCCTCCGTCTCAACAATGGCAGTGAGACCCTGCTTTGTGACGGAAAGGAACGTGTGCGGGGACGCGGCAGCCTTGATGGCGTCAACGGCAATGTCGATTGAGCCGTCGGTGCCGTTCTTGAAGCCGACAGACATGGAGAGCGCAGAGGTGAGCTCACGGTGCACCTGGGACTCGGTAGTGCGCGCGCCAATGGCGCCCCACGAGGAGAGGTCGGCGAGGAACTGCGGCGAGATCACATCTGCGGTCAGAGAAGCTGAGCACATTGGGACTCACCAAGGAACTCGCCCGCGGTAGGGAGACCCATCTCGACGAGCTCGAGGAGGAGCTTGCGCGCCATCTTGAGGCCGCGGTTGATCTGGAACGTCCCGTTCATGTCGGGGTCGTTGATCAGGCCCTTCCAGCCGACGGTCGTACGCGGCTTCTCAAAGTACACGCGCATAACGATCATGAGGTCCTCCTTGGCCTCGTCGGCGTACTCCTTCAGCTTGCGCGCGTAGGTGAGCGCCTGCTCGGGGTCGTGCACGGAACAGGGGCTGGAATTAGCTCGGCGCAGGTGGTAGCTTACCCGACGATCACCAGCAGCCTGTCATCGTCGCCCTTGACGATGGACTCCACTTGCCTTCGGCCATCGATGACCGTCTGCGCACCACGGAGCGTCAGGGGTAGCCTTGTGTTAGTTTCCTTTCAGTCGCATATCTCACTCCTCGAGGAGAATCTGCGGCCTGCGACGTCAGTGCTGATCACTCCGGGCCGGGTTGGCGTTCCCACTCACGGGATAAGCGGCCGGATGTTCTTGACGCGGCGGTCGTCGAGGACCTCGGCGGCCTGTTGTCAGTTAGCAAAGCGGGTCGTGGAGCTCACTGCCGAGACGGAGGCGGGGGTATGGGACGGCATTGTGGATGATGAGAATGGACGTCGATGCCGTTGGATGTCGTGGTTTTGGCAGAGGTCGACTCAAAATCCCAAGTTGAGCACGCCACCCCACGGGGTAAGGCTAATATCCGCGTGTCAGGGACACACCACGTGCGCGCATGTCAGCGTCACTCGCCTCCCACTCTCCGCCTCGACGTCAGCGCCAGTCGTATGATATCTTCGCCATCAATCGTGAGGTCTTATTGACACGATGGCTGCTGGGTTGAAGAGTGAGTGGAAAGAATCAGAACTTGTCACTGGATCGCCGGTGGTCTGAGCTTCGATTTCGCATCTCTGTGTGCTTGCGCTGACACTGTCTCTCCACCACGCCATGCCATCGATCTCGTTTGACCTATCGGCACTCCCGCTCGACGAATTCCGCCCACTAGCCGTCATTTTCTTATCCTTTGTGCTGGCCGCGGGGTTCCTTCTGGTCATCTTGTCCTGCGCACTCTGGGCGAACTGGCTGCCAATCCTCGTTGGTGAGTGTCGTGGACGGGGACGGGTTCAAGGGCTGCGGGCCTCACGAGACAGAGCCCACTAACCTCAGCCCTCACGTTCGTACTCGCACCGCTGCCAAACTCGATCTGCTACCGATGCGCGCGTGCGGATGATATATCGCCCGAGTACAACTCGGCATATGTCGACTTTGGCCGCTTCCTCACTGGCATGCTAGTGGTGAGTGACCTGGAGCGTGGTACTTGTTGCGAATCTACTGTCCCGAGAAGAGAAGGAGGCAGTGTGCAGCGCAAGATAAGACAAGGGACAGGACAGAGGAGCAGGATTCGAGCCATCCGCCGAGTTGGACGCCGGGGCTGCCGCCGCCGCCGCATATGCTTTCACAGGCTTCATAGCATTTATTCAGTCATCCGAGCCCACGCCTCTCCTGCTGCAGGGCTAACTCCAGGCTACCGGGTTCGCCCTCCCCATGGTCCTCGCGCACGCCGAGATGATCCAGCCCCGCGCGTGCTGGATGTCGATAGCTGGCGGTGTGCTCGTGTACGGCACGATCCTCGTCTACTCTGGCTGGTTTGGGCAGAGCACTGATGACGACTTCTAATGCTACGTAGAGATATGCGACGAGATAGGACACGGACGCGCGGCGAAGAGTGTCGCGAGGGCATCGCAACTGGAGCGCATATCACGTGACGTTCCTGGTTGTTGTGGAGAGCTCGTGCAGCCGTCTCGTTCTGTTCACCACAGCGTCTCCTTACAGCATTGGCATATCCATATACAGCGCGCCGACTTTCCTTTCCGCAGACTCTCATACACGCCGCAAAGATCCCATTTGAACCCGCAGCACGGCGCAGACCACGACACCGCCGCGGTCGCACAGCTTACCGTCCACCTGCCCTTGACGCTTGGAGCCGCAAAGGCACCATACTCATGAGGCAACCATAGATCCCCGTGTTTCGACTCTTGCCTCTCCACGGAAAGCATGCTACCTCTCACGCTGGCAGCGCTGGCGCTGGCGTCCCCGGCACTTGCGCAAGGTCCACAAGTCCAACAAGGCGCAGTCGAGCTACCGCACCTCGACGCCAGGAGCCTGCCTGCCCATGCGCGGGCCCTTCGGCCACGAATAGGCCGTATTGCGCGCCCCGCCAAACGCTCGCCACCGGCCTTTGTCGAAATCGGTGGTGTGGAGCTGCAAGTGAACGAGCAGCGCAGGGCTGCGAGCATGTACGAGAGACGGGCCGGTAATGGGTCTATCATCGCGCTGGGCTCGGCGCACAGGTGAGGCGTAGAGTGCCTGCAGTAGCTGACCGACAGCACGTATGCCATCCCCGTGGGTCTCGGCGACCCCGGCATCGCGTACCCTCTCCAACTGGACACGGGCAGTGCAGATCTCTACCTCGCTTCGTCACTCTGCGGCTCCAACTGTCCCGCAGCAACGGACCAGAACCCATACTACGACGTCAAGTTTCACTCCAACTCCTTCATTGCTGTCAATGGCAACCAGACAGCGTGGACAGCTCCGTTTGGCGACGGTTCGCGCGCAGCCGGCTTTGTCGCGCGGGAACGCGTGATGATCAGCTCTGCAGCCATCGAGGGGCAGGTTTTTGGGTTGATCACCAACACCAACCTGACACTTAACCAGCAGAGAGTTTCTGGAATGCTCGGGCTCGGGTTTCCACGCCTGTCGGCCATCGCGAGGATTATGATGAAGGACAGCGTCCTGGGAGAGACTGTGCACACGGCAGCTGGTGCTACCGGGTCCAGCTCATTGAGCGGTTCTGCTTCGTCGACGTCCAGCAGCGCAGCTGTTGCCAAGCGCCAAGCAGGCTCTTCGTCTGCAACGCCGTCACCAGCAGTGGTTACGGCTGCGGCCGCAGCGCCGGCAGGGTCGGCGTACCTACCTCCGCTGCTGGAGTCCCTCTTCTCGAAGAGCATCATGCCGTGCCCCGTGTTTGGCCTTGCTCTCAGCCCTCCACTCAATGGGACTTCCCCCGCAGCAAAGACCTCGGAGCAGCCGCGGTATAAACTGTCAACGGGATCTCTGACGATTGGAGGCGTCTCCGAGCAGTATGTCTCCAATGACACATCGACGGGCCGCACGGTGAACGACATCGAGTGGCACCCTGTGGTGCCCTTTGGACCACTCACAAGCAGCGCGAACGCATCCTCGTCAGCTTCTTCCTCAGCAGGGGTCACTGCTCCTGCAGGCGTACCGGCCTCCGCTGCCCAGTTAGAGGAGGAACAGTACCTCTACTGGGCGCTGCAGCTGTCCAACATCGCCGTGAACGGCACAGCTATCGGCGTTCAGTCAACATACGCAACTTCTGGCTTGCCCTCTGTTGCCCTACTTGACGTCGGCTCGAATGGCATCTATGGCCCGCAGCAGGACGTGCAGCGCCTCTTCCAGGGCATTCCGTTCGCTCGCCAGGTCGCCGAGGGGCAGTGGGCGGTGCCGTGCGACACCAAAGAGACCCTGGGGTTCTCATTCGGCGGGCGATACGTGCAAGTCCAGCCGAGTGAGTGGTTGTACGCTCAGGTCTCCGGTAGCCTCTTCTGCTTAGCGTGGCCCGTCGCCGTCCCGAGCGCAGGAGACGGCATCGACTGGCAGCTCGGCACGCCATTCTTGCGGAGTGTGTACAGTGTTTTCTCGTGAGCTCAACGTTATGCTGCAGCTGACAGCAGATATGGAATTAACGGTGTACAAGCGCCCCAGATCGGCTTCCTCCCACTCAACGACACTGCTCCAGGGTCCAACACTTCGACAGCCACCAAAATCATCCCTGCGGCGCCCACGCAGACGGTGGCGACGGTCCTTCCGAACCAGCTCCTCCCCTCCCTCTCCTACCCGACGCCGAGCTACATGTTCGCACCCGGTCCATCGACAGGCGCAATCCAGACCATGGGCCTGGCGAACGGCAGCGCGTACGCAGTCACCAGCGTGCCCGTCGTCTCCCTCCCGCGCCTGCGGCCGAGCACGTCCAACAGCGCCGTTCCCGACGTACCCGGCTGGCCGGGCGACTCGGCCGAGCACAACAGCAGCGCCCTCCATCTCGGCATTAGCATGTGGGTCCTCGTCCTCGCGCTCATCGGCGCGTGTATCGAACATGGAACAGTGCACTGTTTGTAATCATAGAGTATGGTACAGTAATGGATGCAGGTCTGAGTCGAGTGTGCGTGGTATGTCTGCGGGAGCCGTTCTGAGGTCAATAACGTGCGTGTGAGCTACTTACAGATCATCCCAATGCGCTGCTGGGCAGTCATGGCGGCACGCCTCCGCCTCCGCTCCTCCGCGCCGTCAGGCGGCGCCTGTTCCCTATCGCGCTCGCGCTCGCTGCGATCGCGCTCGTCGGCAGGCCGGCGGTGTCTCCTCTCGCTGACGTTGGAGGTATCCGCCGGTCCGCGCGCGTCGCGCGCGTCGCGCGACCGGTCGCGCCGCCCGTGTGCGTGTTGCGAGCGAGACGCAGAGTGCGAGTTGGAGAGGGAGCGGTGGTGTGTCGGCTGAGCAGGCGAGAGGGTTGGGTCGCGCTGAAGCTGCTTCTCCCGCTCTGCCTTGCGCCGGTCCAGCTCTGCTTGGAGCGCCTTGAGGTCGGAGGAGCGCAGGGGGATGGCGGTTGGGTTGAGGCGGATCATTGCGAGTGTGAGTTGAGCTGCGAGCTCGAAAGGGCCGGCAAGTCAGTAGCTGTAGACGAGCGATGCGGTCCGCTTGAATGGGCGCTTAGTTTGGGCTCGATACCGCTTAGAGGTTGTAGTGGTGGGATGTGCGAAGTCAAGCGACTGGGCCGGCGCGATTGTTGATCTCAGCTGGGCCGTGCCTGGCGGGGGCAGATTGCTGTGCCTTCACTTGGGTGGCGCGTCGACATTTCGACTTGTCCTCGTAACTCTACTCACTCTATCTGCTCAAAGACCAACAAGATGGAGATCGTCGGCAAGCTCACTGATGGCGTTAGGAACTTCCGGGTACGTCGAGCCTCGGGCAGAACACGATGGGCGGGATGGATTCCGTTTGAGAGCGCTCTGCTGTGGATGGATATCTGGATGAGCTGACGGCAGGCAAACCGCATGTCGACGCTCAAGTCGCCTGGAGAGTTTGTGAGTAATGGCGGTCCGCGGATGGACCTTGGGCCTCACTGGCGCGCAGGCCTGTAGCCATCTGCCGGAGCCACGCCGGTGGCACAGACGCCCTTGGGCAGACTGACGGCAGTTCGACCACAGGCAACTCTCGCGTCCGCGCGACCTGAACGAGGCGACTTCGGTGAGTCTCTCTGGCGCGATGGGAATGGCATCTCTTCATCACCTGCACCGCTGTGCTCCTGGCCGCAGCCTGGCTGACCGCAGCGCATCACGTACAACACGCGCCAGTTCTCGGGCAACTACCTGCTCATCATCGCTGCTCTGGCTGTTTGGGCTCTGTAGGTGCCGCTATGGGTTAATCTGATGATAGCCTCACGAACCCGCTCCTTCTCATCGTTATCGGCCTGTTCGCTGGTGGATTCACCGCGATCAACCGCTTTGGTGAGTGTCATCTTATCCTCATTCTTGGGCAGTTGACCTGTTTCTCTTGATTCAACTGCAGCCATACTGGCAGCAACACAATCTCGGCGCATTCTTTTGAGCACTGCAGCTGTTCGATCTAGTCATAGCTGCACACCGCACCCCGCAAGACCCATTGACCGCAGGCCCGGACCCCGTAACAGTCGGCAACCAGGTCATCACGCAGAAGACGCTGTACATTGCGCTCTTTGTGATCGGCATCCCACTCCTGCTGTTCGCCAACCCGCTCAGCCTCTTCTTCTGGCTCATCGGCTCGTCGGCCATCCTCATCCTCGCGCACGCGACGCTCATGGAGCCGGGAGTTGAGAGCGAGTACGCCGGTGTGGAGCAGGTATAAGCCCGCGCGCGCCGCCAGGCGCGGGCGGCTCGAACGTGGCTCGAACGTCTGCCTTCTGCCCGCTGCCTCTTGCTTCCTGCCTTCCACTGCGCTGCCTGCCGCACCTTTGAAAGCTTGCAGCCTGTCCTATAGATCCATCTATGCTACACAATACCCTACGCAATCGCATGCACCTTGCGCGGCTCCACATCCCGCAAGCGCGGGAAGCCGCCCATCCCGTCCGGACTGGGCTTCATGGCCAGCTGTCGTTGTGAATACGACAAGACGCCCTTGACGAGGTTCTGCTGTCAGCCCCGCCACATGTCTACTGACCTGGTCAATCAGGCTCGACAGGACACATATAACGTCCTCCAGCACCACGGTGCCGTCCTCCAGCTCGCCCGAGCCCGCGAACGCGTACTGTGCCGCGGAGAGGAAGACATCTGTCGGGCACCGATTCTTGGCTGCGTCCGGTGTTGAGGCATAGTACGCCACCAGGCTGGGGTTAGCGAAGGTCTTGCCCATGTTCGTCCTGGGTCCCCTCTGGCCCTTCCCAGCACTGTATGCTCTCTCCGCTCCTTCGCTCCTTCGCTCGCTTTCTCCTTCTTCCCTCGCTCGCTCGCTCCGCTCTCGTCCACACTCACGCGTGCCGGAACAAGTTGCGCCAGACAAGGATCTCGCCCCGCTCAAATAGGAGCAGCCAGACATTGCGCGCCCGCAGCCACTCGCGGCGCTCAGCCAGCAGGCGGCGCCAGCGCGCGACGTCGCCCGCGCGGAACGCCGAGAGCAGCGGGCCGTACGCCTCCACGAGGCCAAACTCCTCCAGCACGCCGGCGCGGGGCATCTGTCCGCACAGCACCGCGCACGCGAGGAGGCGCACGAGGATGGCCCTGCGGTCAGTCACCTTCCAGCGCGATGGACGCTCCGATCCATCCGGCGTGGAGGGACGGAGGACGTACCGCCGCTGCTGCGCGCCAGGACACCGATCCCAGGCCATCTCAAGCCATCGCTTCCCGCGCCGAAAGTCGAGCAAGACGACCCCCAGCCGGCCGCGCCAGTAATAGCTCTCCCCCACACTCGCGGCATTGACGCTCGCGGCGCGGAGACGTAGCCGCGCGTCCTCGGCAGGCTGCAGGCCGTTGAACGTGCGCTGCAGCTCGGTCGCCTGCGTGTGCAGCCGCCGCTGCGCATATGTGCGCCAGAGGATGTTGGCGAGCGGCCAGAGAATGTCGCCTACATTGTAGGCAGTCGAGAGTTCGGCGGGGGACTGGTGCGCGGCGGATATTTGGAGCGTCTTTTCCAGCGCTTGTCGCGCCGCGTCCCGGATACTGCGCGGTGAGGCGGGGTCGCGCATTGGGTGCGGGGAGAGGGAGGCCGCCTACGCTCAGCCTGAGCGACGAGAGGGGGGACGTACAGTGTTGGACAGCTCGTATACCCTCCTGCATGTCTGCAGCATGAGGGCGTTCAAAAAGGCATTCTTGTACCCGTCCCCGTCTTGCAGGCAGTACAGCCTCTGCAGCTCGCTGCCGTCAGCTCAGTCTCGGCTGCACCTGACGCATGCACGGCCACCATGGCCTTGAAGCGCGCATAGCTCCCCTCTGCGTCCTCCCTTATTGGGAGGCGGAGGGAGGTAAATGTCGCGGCGAGGAAGGAGGCGAGGATCGCCATCTCGTCCTTGGGCAGCGGGGCCTGGAGGAGGCGGGAGAGGGCGGCCGGGGACAGTTGTGATTCGGGGATCTGCGGTCAGCTAGATGTGCGGCACGAGTGAGCTGGATTGCGGCGAGAAGCGACGGAGCCTTGGGCAAAGACGTACGCTCTGCAAGCAACTTGATAGCGGCTCATAGTACCCGTGCCCTGGACCCAGAGGGAGGGTCTGCGTAAAGACCTCTGCAGACTGCGTAGCGTACGCCTGCGCGAGGGTGCCGACGACCGGCGCGACGAGGTCCATCGCGCGAATGGAGTGTGGTTTGTTGTTGAGTTGGACAGAAGTCGAGGTGGTTGCGGGGTGGAGTTGGTCCGCCGATCACGTGACTACATTACTGCTGGCACAGATACATGCTCTACGTCTAATCGAGTGGCTCCACGCGCGGCGACGAGCGCGGCGCGGCACCGCTCGGGACGCCGACGCCAAACTCGTACTCCCCCTCGTGGCGCCCCATACGGCGCGTGCGCGGCACAGCGCCGCTGGCGCGCTCGCGCTCCTTGTCGTCGTCCGCCTCCCCGCTCCCAGTGGGCCCAAACCACGCGCTCCACCGACTGGCCTTGGCCTTTTTGGGCGGCGGCAGCCACGACTCGGAATCAGGCATGAGCAGGATGTGGTACCTGCTCGCCTTGTCACTCAGGAGCCACTCCTCGAGCAGGGCGAGGTTGCGCAGGTTGGCCTTGAAGAGGTTGTCGAGCACGTCGCCGATGAACGGGACGATGCCGACGGCGACGTCGATGAGGACGTTGAGCACCATCCAGCCGCAGGCCTGGAGGGACATGCCAAAGACGAAGGAGAGGTAGACCTGGTACAGTTGGAGAACGCCCGAGACTAGGTCGCCCCAGATGGGGATCAGGCTGACGAGGTCGTCCAGGCCGAAACGGAAAGGCAGGCCGAGGTCGGAGAGGATCGGCGCAGCGTCGAGGTAGAATGCGACGGTGCGGATGTGGTTGTAGAGTCTGCGGTCAGCGAGCCGCGAGCGGAGCGAGCGGTGAGCTGGGGAAGTGTGACTGGACGTGGACTTCCTGGGCTGGTAAGCACGTTGCAGCCCAAGCTCCAAGCAAGTTGAAGGCCACGCCTGCCTCTTCTGGGCAGAGTGAACGCTACTGGCGACGACTAGTGATCCTTCTCGACGAGCGAGCATGACAAGCACGCCAGACGAGGCAAGTATTCTTCAGCCGTTCGGAGCCCAAAAGCAAGCCAGAGCCCACCAAGCAAGCACGCAGACCAGGGCAGCACAGCAAGGCAGAACCGCCTGTCCGTCAAATCTCGCCACACGCACCCCTCCGTATCCCCCCTACTCATCCTCGACGCTCGGGCATGAGAGCGAAAAACTCACCGCTGCGCCTCCCGATCATTTCTTGGGCGGCGGTACGGCGGCGCCCACGTCGGCGAGAAGGCGCCAAAGCGCACGGCGTGGCCGCGCTTGCGCGCCTCGCGCGCGGCGGACGGGTCGTACGCGCCGCGGATCGCCCAGAGGGCGCCGAGGATGCCCATTGAGAACGCGAGCGGAGCGAGCGTTCGAGCTGGAGTGGAGAGCGGGGCGAGCCGGGCGAATAGGAGCTAGTGGGCTAGTAGAGCCGGCGTCCGAGCTACGAGAGGAGCGAGTAGAGCGAATACAGGAAGTGGACGAGCAAAGCCGGCGTTCGTGGACGAGGGATGACGGTGTCGAGCTTTCGGGCACGACTGGGAGCGAGTTCAGAGGGTCGTCGGGTGTCGAGCAGCGAGCAAGGAGGGCCAGCAGCGAGAGGGTGAGACGAGCACCTCGTACAGTCCAGTCGTCGATGGAAAGTGAAACTGAAACTGAAGAACTACGCGTTGACGGGAAGAGGTACCCGATGAGGTCATGTCCAACGTCACCACCTCCACTCCGACGTCCACTCCACGTCCACTCCGTTCACTCTTCTATCACCATGCATGCCCCCGTTCTACTGCTTACTCCCCAGCACGTCGAGCGTCTGCCGGAGCACGCCGGCGTGCATCTGCATGAGCGGGTCGGGGCCGTGGTGCCCCACGCCCGCGAGCGCGGATGCGATCGCCGGCGCCGCCGTGCCCGCTACGCGCGGCCAGTAGGATGCGATGGCCGGGTCGCGCGGGTCGAGCAGCGCGACGACGCGCCGCAGCCACGTCGCGAGGGTTTGGAAGGCCGGGTCGCGCGGGGAGACTTCCGGGAGCGCGAGGGAGAGCTGGCGTTAGTGGTTGCTGGGAACAGTGGTAGCAGCGGCCACAGGATAGTGCTGAGGGAGGAGGTGGAGAGCATCAATGGCTCATCCTGAGGGACGAAGCCACTCAACCATCCTCGGGTAAAGCACCACGAAGAGCTGCTGAAACCAAACAGCCAGCAGCGATAACGAACGGTCCAACACTCACCCTGTGCAGAAGCGTCAGCAGCACAGCCTGCGACAGCGCGCCCTGTCCCGGCGGGGGCGGGAGGATGCTCTCAATCCGCGGGTTGTAGTCGGAAATGAGCTTGAGGGTAGCAGGCACGCTGCCAGTCTGGAGGGCATTGACAAAGGTATCCTCGAGCGCGCGGGGGTTCTCGGCCGGCGCGGCGGGTGCCGGCACGGGCGCGAGGGGCGCGACGGCGGCAGCGTGCAGTGTCGGCTGCGCGTGAGCGCCAATGGGTTGATGTGGCTGCGCGTGAGCGCCAATGGGCTGATGCTGCGGGGCCGGGGAGAACAATCCCCGCTGCGCGACCGCGGGGCTGCGCGCAGCCTGCATCGCGCTCATCTGCCGTTGGAGACTGTCCAGCGTCGACGCCATAGTGTTGAGCATCCTATTCGTCGCGCCGAGCGCCTCGCCCTGCTCGGCCGTCAGGTCCTTGCGGATCTGCACCATCTCCGTCTTGAGGTTCGCCGCCAGCTGGTCGTATACCTGGTTCGTCGCGTCGTGCAGCGCGGGCAGGAGCGCCGAGGCCACCGAGTCACGCACGGCCCGCTCGACCGCGGGCTGCACCACCGTCGCGAGCGTGCGCTGCACCATTGGACCGAGCGCGCGCTCCACGTCCCGGCTCACGGTCGAGAGGGAGGAGGAGATTGCGCTCGGGGCGTGCTCGGAGAGGACCGCACGGACCTCGGCCTGGACTGCCTTTGGAAGCAGGGAGCGGAGCTCCTGCTGCACAAGCGCGGGCAGGTTTGACTTGAGATGCGTGGTGACTGCGGACGAGACGCCTGCGGCGACATCCTTGCCGCCCTGGGACTGGCGGAGCTGCTGCAGAATAGAGTCCTCGGACTGGTGTTAGTTCGCTGCAGCCGGGAAAACTCACCTTCTTCAGCGCCTTGGCCAGCTCGTCACCCGAGATGCCGGTCGCAGGGAGGGATAACTGTGCAGTGGTAAAGCTCGGCTCGTCGTCGTCGGTGGACGCAGGGGGAGCGGCCTTTGGCTCCTGGTTCTTGCGAGTGCGCTCACGCTTGGGCTTGGCCGGGGAAGCCTCAGCCGGCTGGGCGGGCTGGGGTGATTTTACAGACTCGGCTGGCGACTTGATGCCCTCAGCTGGCGACTTGACAGACGGCGCCGCCTTCGGCGCCTTGGCCTCGACCTCAGCCTCAGCCTCACTCTGCTCAGAGTATCCCGGCAGCGCGGCCTTGTCGATATGCGCAGTGTTGATCCCGCTCGGCGTCGAGTAAAAGATCTCAATCTCCTCGTCCGAGTGCCCGACCACCATGGACAGCACCGACTCGAGTGGATACTCGGCATACGAGTCGAACACGGTAGGCGCGAAATCGGGGCTGTTGACATTCCGCAGTGGCTGCCGGCCAGTGATTGCAGAGTGGAACGCGTACACGCTCCCGCGCGAGAATGGCGCAAGGAAGAGCGTGTCGCGCCCGCCGTCGTAGACTGCGTGCCCGAACGCATACTGCGCGGGGTTGGCTGCCGGGTGGTCAAACTTGATCGTCGTGATCACGCCGAGCTCGACGGTGATCTGCACCAGGTCGAACATTGTGTCGTTCGCGCGGCCGACGAGGATGTTCGCCTCGCAGAAGCGCACCGAGGAGAGGGGGACGGAAGTGTTGGAGGAAGGCAGCTGGCGGTGCCATACCTTGTTCAGCGTGTTTACAGAGTAGAGGCAGAAGTAGCCCGAGTTGGAGATCAGGCCGATCGCCTGGTGTGACGCGTTGAGACAGAACTGGACAACAGTGCCCGAGGTCTTGAGCACGCGGTTGTTGGTCAGCAGCTCGCGCGCGTTGGCGGTCGCCTTGTTGCGGCCCCAGTTTGACGGCTTGACGATGACTGCGCCTTCCGAGCCGCCAATCGCGAGGCACTCGGCCTTGCTGCCCTCGCGCCGCACCCACTCGACCTGGTTGATGTCGCCGAGGCTCTTGTCCGCAGGCACAGAGCCCGGCTCGATCGCCGGCAGCTGGAAGATGAGCGGCGTCTCGGGATCGTCCTGGTCAAAGGACGACGGGACCTTGAAGGCGTAGACGGCGCCGTCGCCGCCGACCACCGCAAGGGACTCGTTCGTAGCCGCAATGTCGAGAACCGAGAGGTGGTCAGGAAGCTGGATAACAGTGCGCGCGCCAGATGAGCGGGCTATAAGACGAACGCGCCCGCGTGACAGGGTATACGCTATCCAGCCCTTGGTCGCAGCAACACTGCGACCGCGCTGGAAGCCGACGTTCTCGGCCTTCATTATCGTGGTCGGCGTGATGCGCACGGTCCCAGGTGAGCCGACAAGCGCATCGAGGCCAGGCTGGGAAATATCAATGAAGATGCTGCCAGGAGGGAGAGATGTCGGTCTGCGTCAGCTCGAGATACATGAATAGCCTACCCGCTGCCCTCGGCTGCCTTTGCGATCTTGCTGGAGAGGAACGGCAGGCCAATGTCCTTTTTGCCGGGCGGAGAACCAGGAGATCCCGAGCTGGTCCGCGAGTGCGTGCGCACGGCCTGCACCTGCTTTGGCTGGAGATGCGCCACGGCCGCAGCCGATGGGGCATTCGCCGCGGGCGAGGGTGCTGCCTGAGCTGGGGACTCGCTCTTCACAGGCGAGCGAGGCGCAGGTGGGGTATGGCGCGGGGTATGGTGCAGAGGTGACGCGACAGATGGCGCAGAGGGCGTAGCAGAGTGCGAGTGCGGCTGGGATTGCGGCTGCGGCGGCTGGTTTTGAGACTGGGACTGGGGCTGAGACTGCGCCTGCGCCTTCGCCTTTGGGGCATCAAACACGTCGAAGGGGGAAACAAACTCAAAGGGCGATCGGTGAGGCGCCTGGGGCGGCGTCGGCTTGACAGGCGTCGGCTCCACGGGGGAGGGCTTGTCGGGCGTCGCGGCGGCGGCGGGCGGCATGGGGTGTGTGATGACAGGTTCGGAGAGCGGAACGGGCGTGGGTCCAGTGGGGCTGGGGTAAGCGGAT